>JBBMEG010043783.1:0-17146 GCA_037832605.1 Cyclanthera cordifolia | reverse complement strand
TATAGAAACTAAATTTTATTTTTTAATTAGTTAACCACAAAAACTAATTTCCCACTTTATTAAACTCTAACTTTCTTTACCCATTAATTTATTCTTTGAAGAAAAAAACACAATTTGTTCCGTTAATGTTGACAATTAATAGTGATATGTTGACGATTGGTATCAATAATTTCTATGTTTGGACCCATAATGTCATATACTAAAATACTGGAGTAGTTAGTTGATAGTGAAACAAAGCAAAATAGCCAAACAATAATTATAAATAAATAAATAAATAAAACATATTTTGAACAGTAAAGAATAAATAATAATAATAATTCCAAAAAAAAAAATAAATAAATAACTTTTTCACATTATGGGGGAGTCTCTTGTAGTGGGTCATGTGTTGAACATTATATGATGGAAAAGGGACAAACAATGTTATATATGATACCCCCTACATTATTTATTTAAAACAAACAAAAACAAGGAGATGATAGGGCAAAATGTATATCAACATATTATCTTGTATTTTATTTCTTTTTTAGAAATTTAACAAATTAATTTTAATTACCTGCCTAACTTAATTATAATGCTCTCTTTTTTTTTTTAATTCATCAAGAGTTTAATAATGTAGAATCAAATTGTTTATATTGAATGCATGTCAAAAACCTATTCAAAATAAAAATAATATTACTTTTTTGAAATAAGTTTCAAAAAAATTAAAGAAATTTGGAGGGAAGTTTAATTCATTTATGAAGAAAAATGAAGGCAAGATGAACATAGCTTATATTTATTTATACAAGTAGTTTCCCACTTAAATTTTGACTAATTATTTCAGAATTATATAGTAAAATTTTAAAAATAATTAGTTTCATTTCCATATATAAGAAGAAAAAAACTTCAACTCCAAAATGTTTTTTTTTTTTTTTTTTTTTTTAAATTTGAATACTTTTTTTAAAAAAGAAGAAAACCTTTCTCCTAAATCTGTCTGACACAAGATGATGTGTTTTACCATGCCCTAGGACTCCCCCTATGTTTTGTTTCCATTCATATTTAGTTTTATTTTTTAATTTAACATTATTTTTACTATGGAAGTTTCCTATGTTTTGTTTTCCAATTTAATAATATTTTATTAGGGAAGTTGTTGAGGATCTTATAATATCTCACATCGGTAAGGGAGGGAGTCCTCCAATCGTATATAAGATAGAGTAAATTACTCCTCTCGTTACCAATTGATTTTGGGATGGATGTCCATACTTTCTAAGTTTGTATCAGAGCCCATTAAACCCAAACGAATATTCGGTCCAATAAAAATGAAATTGAGATCCGATTCAAGATTGGTGAACCCCAAAAATGCACCATCTTGACGGAGCGTGTTGAGGATCTCATAATATCCCACATCGCTCGTTGTCAATTGATTTTGAGATAAATGCCCCACACTTTATAAGTTACTATTTTATTCTTCATCACTTCTCAACTTGGATAGTCATGTGGGACACAACTACTTAATCATACATACAAATAATTTGTTCCAATCGAATATCTTATCTCTTTCCAATAATCATCAATATTTCACACTTTCTCTTGCCTCTCTAAATTTACGAAACATTTCAATAAACAAACCAAAATTTAAACATTTCTTTTCTTTTCAAATCCATCAATTTCTCACATAATTCATTCGTTAATATACTAAAATATAATTGTGTCCTTCAACTTGATTTGCAACCGTCTAATGTAATTTTGTCCTTCGACTTGATTTTCAATAGTCCTATCCACAAAAATATAATACTACAATTTAAAATGATTAAATATCAAATACCTTCCGATTCAAACAAAAACACATAGCACAATTCAATAATAAAATTTAAATAAATCATATATTAGTATATAAGTTTGAAGTGTACGTAGTATCTTTTGATCTAATATTTAAAAATATTTTATTATATTTTATAAATTTATTTTACATCAATGTCAAAATAATTACTCCATCCGTACGTATTATAATTTAAAATAATTTAATAATGGTTATAGTGAACATAGGACTATGTTTGAGAAAAGAAAATTGAAAATGATTAGAATGAAAAATAGGAGAGAATAGAAAAAAATGAATAATTATGAAACAATTAACTATAAAGATAATGATTATGAAGTAAATTATTGTTAGTGTTTGAAAAGAAGAAAATGTTAATTATGAAAATAAAATAATGTGTATTATAAAAAAATAAATTGTAGTTAGGTGATCGATATGTCAAACAACATTAAAAAGTTAAAAAAAAATTTAAATATTTATAAAATAAGTTACAAATAAGACTCGAATCACTGATTGATAGGATATTTAAACATCATTAGTGTGGGGGTGAGTTATGTTTCAATAGGCAATTACTCCTGCTATGAAATTACGAAGGAAATGATAATTTGTGGCTGAAATTGTAGAATCATTTTTATTGTCCAAATTTATTGTCGGTGATCTAAAAATAACATAGTTATATGCTAATTAATTTTTATTTTTAAAGTAAAACGGAGTTAATTTTTGTAAATAAATCACACATAATTATTAATTTTATAAACTTTAATCATTTCGTCGTTGTTTTGTTCAGAAACATCAACTGCAAGTGGTAGAAGCGGACGGTAACTACGTACAACCATTTTTAACCTCCGATATCGACATTTACTCCGGCGAGTCCTACTCCGTCCTGATCACCACCAATCAAAACCCATCGGAAAACTACTGGATCACCGTCGGCGTCCGCGGCCGTCATCCCAACACCCCGCCGGGACTAACCATCCTCAACTACCTCCCAAACTCCGTCTCGAAACTACCGTTTTCCCCCCCGCCGGAAACCCCCGCCTGGGACGACTTCGACCGGAGCAAAAACTTCACCTACAGAATCACCGCCGCCATGGGCAGTCCAAAGCCGCCGCCAAAGCCCGACCGCCGCATCTTCCTCCTCAACACCCAGAACCAAATCAACGGAGTCCCGAAATGGGCAATCAACAACATCTCTCTAGCCCTGACGCCGACGCCGTACTTGGGCGCAATGAAATTCAAGCTCGACGCCGTCTTCGACCAAACCCCACCGCCGGAGACCTTCCCGGAGGAGTACGACATCGACAGCCCACCGCCGAATAAGAACGCCAAGACCGGAAACGGCGTGTACCGGTTCGAATTGAACGAGACGATAGACGTGATTCTGCAAAACGCGAATATGATGAAGGAGAATCTGAGCGAGATTCACCCGTGGCATTTGCACGGCCACGATTTCTGGGTTTTGGGATACGGCGACGGGAAATTCTCCGCCGAAGCCGACGAGAGCTCGTTGAATTTGAAGAACCCGCCGCTGAGGAACACGGTGGTGATATTCCCGTACGGGTGGACGGCGCTCCGATTCGTGGCGGATAATCCTGGGGTTTGGGCGTTTCATTGCCACATTGAACCGCATTTGCATATGGGTATGGGAGTAATTTTCGCGGAAGGGGTTGATCAGATCGGCAGGATTCCGACTCATGCTATCGCTTGCGGCGGCACTGCCAAATCCCTAATTAATAACCCTGAACCCTAGGGCTAAAATGGGCTTTTAATTAGCTTCCAATAAAGCTATGTATTATAAAATCCTTGCGTTTTAGGGCTTCGGCTTACTGTTAATTTCATCTTTTGTGTGTTGGGGTCACTGTAATTTTTGTTTTTTGTTTTTGTTTTTTCTTGTTGTAATTGTGGAGATGCGTCTTGTAGTGGAAGTTGTTTGAATAAATGGAGGTAATAATAATGTAAGGTAGTGATTGTTGTGTCTTTGCTAATTATACTTTCCTTACTTTGTTGATTTTAGCTGTGTTGTTCATGAAATTTGTAACTTTGTTTTTGAAAACCGCATGAAATTAAGGGACATTGTCATTGAAAAATCATAAACAAAAGTAATATTATAAAAAAAAAAAACAAAAAAACAAATGAAGTTCATAGTCAACTTGTTGAAATTAGAATATGTTTTAGAAAATAGCTTCTGCAAATCACATGAGAAAGTTGGTATTAAGGAGTGTATATTGTCGACTAGAGTAAAGTTCCAGCGGATCTTCTACATTTTAGTAGTCATAAAGTTACATGTTCAAAATTCTCCTTGTCCAATGTAGCTGGACTCAAATTTTCGAATTCATCTTTTCTATGTATTAGAGTAACTCAATTCAACCATTATATTTTCGAGTTGGATTGGATCATACAATTGTCTTATTTTAAATTATTTTATTAAGTTATTTACTTTAAATTTTAAAATAATCGACATGACACGTTATGATTTTACTTATATTATAACATATACATTTTTTGCAGACTTGAAAAAGGTGTTGATTTTTTATTTTATTTGGAGAGTGTGAAGTTTAAAGACAATTATAAAAAGTAGAGTAACTATAAGCATATATAATTAAGTTATAGGTTAAAAAGAAAAAAAAAAGCTTAATAATAAATTCGAGTAACTATTAATTCAAATCAATTTTAGGTCAACTCGAGAACATCTAACATAGTCCATCAACATTTCATTGATTTAAACCCAACCCAAAAGAATTTTACATTCAATAAATTAAGTGTAGAATAATGTGAATTATAAATCTTGACTTTTCCATGAAATCCTATAAATAGAATGTCTTGTATCGGTTGAGATATCAAATAAAGTATCAAACAAAATGAAGTGAGTTTGAGAAAAAAATATGAACTGTTATAGGCTAAAATATCTTGGAATACTCGGGCAAGACCAGGACCTCTCGGGGTTCGGCCAAAGTATGTCGGGAGTCCCGGGGGGCCGGCCAAAGAGTGCTGGCATATCTCGAGGGTCGGCCAAGTCCATCCCGAACCTCCGGGGGTCGGCCAAGGGAGGCCACAACCTTTAGCGGGTCAGCCAAGTCCATCCCGACCTCTCGTGGGTCGGCTAAGAAAGCCACAACCCCTAGGGACGGCCAAGACCATGCCGACCCCCAAGGGTTGGCCAAGTCCATCCGTACCTCCTCAGGGTCGGCCAAAGGGTAGTCACAACCCCTAAGGGGTCGGTTAAGCCCATAAAGACCCTCGGGGTCGGCCAAGGGAGGCCACAACCCCTACGGGATCGGCCAAGTCCATCCCGACCCCCTGGAGTCGACCATGAAAGGTCTTGACCCCCTAATTAGGGTCGGCTAATATAGGTCAAGATCCACCCAGGGGTTAGCCTAGTAAGTCTGACCCCTCTAGGGGTCGGCTAAGAAAGGCTCTAAACACTTAGGGGTCGGCTTTTGCAGCCTCAACCTTCTCGTACTCGGCCAAACAAGGCGAACAACCCCTATGGGGAAAGCCGTGGAGGTTAGGACTTCCCTGGTAGTTAACCGAGTCCAAGTGACGACTCGATCCGCTGATAACGGCCATGAGTTACACCGAAGGTTAACACTACCCTTGAGGGGGAAAGCCATGGAGGTCATTAGTGACCGAGACCAAAACCGATCCTTGAGGGGACGGCCGAAGACGAACACCCCCTAAGGGGAAGGGGGGGGGGGAAGCCATGGAGATTAGGGCTCCTCTAAGAGTCAGCTGAGTCTAAGTGACAACTGGATCCGCTGATAACGACCAGGAGTTACACCGAAGGTGAACACCCCCCTAAGGGGGCAAGCCATGAAGGTCATAATTAACCAATTTTAAAGCCGATCCCTGAGGGAACGGTCGATGGTGAACACCCCATAAAAGGGGGGGGGAAGCCGTGAAGGTCAGGGCTTCTCTAAGAGCCGACCGAGTCCAAGTAACATCCTAGGTCCTTGCAACCTTAAGGGGTAACGTCCTGGAGTTACACCGAGAAGGCCCACACCCTTAAGGGGTTGGCCGTGGAAGTGAGGTCTGCAAAGGTTGGTCGAGTCTAAGTAACCCCTAGACAAGACTGTTACACCTCTCAAGCGTAACGGTCAGGGGTTATACCGGTATTCATTCCCCGCTTAATGGCTGAAGTTACAAACGGTTGACCATTAAGCCACCATTAAGTGAGCTGCAACGGTTACGAGTCTGACTGCTGTAAAATGTCAAGTCATCCTTCATTTGAATTCAAGCTGGGTTAAGCTGAAGTACGCTCATAATCCTTGTAAGCTAATCCTAAGCTCACAAGCTCTCTCTAAACTCTCCTAAAATACATTACCGACTTAGGCATCGTAGCTCTTATGGCTCACACCACACTGGTGTGCCTAATTTTTGTTGTTTTGCGGGCAAATTCGTCCTCAGTAAATAAATCTCTACCGTTGATCCCAGTTGACCATTTTTTGGCACCAACAGTTGGTGTCGTCTTTGGGGAGGACTTCGCGTTTTACTCGAAAAGCAAGACTGTTTCATTTTTCTTTCAAGATGACGAATGACCTAAGTCATAATCATGTCATCGATGGAGAGTCAGACGACGAGCATACTCCGAGAAGAGTTACTGCCAGAAATCGGGAGCAAGATCCAATCGAGAACCACCCAGAACCTTAGGGTGAAAGCCTATGTAAAGAGCGGAGCAAGTTGATTTGACGTTCACAGCCTTGGAAGAACAAATGCAAGAAATGGCAGAGAACCTAGGTTGGTTGATGGAGTTACTCGAACAACCCCCTTCAACCTAGGCTGCCGTTACCGAGAACCAACAAGTACCACAGGAGATGGTAGCATGTCCATCAGTCAAGGAGAAAGTCGCAGCGGAAAGATCTACACCCTTGGTGCGGGATCCTACGAGAGGGCCATCCACCGAGGCTCCGAGAGAGGTTCCCTCCCGACACCTAAGACTGGTCGATCGTTTTTGACTAGGGGATAACAATCAAAGAAGGGAGCACTTGGTACACCAAGTAGCCTCTCTAAGTGGGGAAGTCGATCCATATCATATTCAGTTAGGAGCAGCCAGCCGTGGAGCAACCTACAAAGAACCTCTACTCACTATCTAGAAGTCCTAAGTGCTCTTGTAATGAGATCATACTTAGGAGCGGATCAAAGAGCGTTGGAAAGAAGCAGCGCCTGTTAGAACCGAGGACCAACCTTGGTTAGCTCAGCTTCGCCTCCTCCAAGATCAGTTAGGAGATATGAAGAAGGCACAGAACAAAGATGAACTTGAACTGGACAACCTAGTCGACCAGGTCAACCATTTTTTCATTGACGAAATCATGAAGGAGCCAGTCCTGACGAAATTCAAGCTTCCAACCATGAAGGCGTATGATGAGTCCAAGGATCCTGTAGAGCACTCATAGGACCAGCTCAGAGATGCTTCAAGCTCATATGGAAGTCCATTGCGTTGTTTAGGGAGATGGCCCGAGCTTTTGTCACCAAATTCTTGGGCGAACGAGATTAGAAGAAGCTGATTACACAATTATTGACTGTGAGATAAATGAGCCATGAGACCTACGAGAGTACATGACACGCTTCAACAACGAAGCGCTGTTGAAGGATACACCGACGTTACGACTCTAATAGCAGTCATGGCAGGACTTAAAGACGAAATGTTTCTATGGTCCTTAGAAAAAAGAGCACCACTTACATATGTGGATTTGCTTACTCGAGCACAAAAAATACATGAGTGCTGGAGAGCTGGTGAGTTTTAAGGGAACACTAAAGGAATGCGTTCATTTCTAGAACGCGAAAAGACGACTACCCAGCACGAATTCAACCACAAAGAATCATGCAACCATAATACCTGTCGTATGACCAAAATAGGGTAGCTAACAGTCTGTTTGAAAAGTACACTCCAACCATAGTACCAGTCGAGCAGATCTTGACGAAGATCCAAGATAAAAAGATGCTGACATGACCTGGAAAGATCAAGACAGGAGCAGACAAGCAAAATAAGGGTAAATATTGTCTATTTCACAAAGATTACAATCATACACCTCAGACTGCCACGACCTAAAGGGGTAGATAGAGTCCCTTATCTGAAGGGGATACCTAATAGGGTACGTGGAAAAATGTGATACAATGCTCGAGTATCCTAATAAAAAGAGGAGAGACGAAGAAAAGGTCCATTCTGGAAGACATCATTAACGTGGTTGGAATGTATGTTAAGTATTTCACATTCTTAATATTATCATAAATAATCTTCTGTTTATTAATATAATATTATTTTTTAAATCATAGATCGTTCAAGACACTAAAAAGAAAGAAGTCAACTTGGAAACGTATCAAGGTAGCTTTTTATATAAGTATATGTACTTAGTTATGAAATACTTGCATCATATTATCAATGTATATGATTTTTGTTCAAATCGTAATGTCCGAAACAACCTGTCGTAGGGAATGAAGCTACTATATCATGTTGTACATGCAAGAGATTGTCTATCAAAATACGACATCAATAGTAGATGTAGTAAGTTTATATAATGAGATGTTGATATTTAATTCAATAATAGTGTATAAATATTTAGATTTTTACATCTTGTTCTCAGATAAAAAATGCATCATGTACTTAAACACAAGATGACATTTATAAGATGTGGAAGGAATGAGATGAGTTTGTGGACTCCCACATATACTTCCCGTAGGAAGTGTAATCCACTTTTTTCTGATGCATAAACATACCAATTTTGTTGGATAAATGCATTTTGTTGCCTCCACATCCTTGTTTTCATGATATAACCATAATAAATTTTTGTTGGTGCATTAGAATTCGGCAAGTGTCAAAATTTGAAATGATGCTAATTGCATAAAGAGAAAATTAAAATGAATCTTTTTATCAAGCAAAGTACATTTTACATTTTTATACTTATTAACATAATTAACAAGTTTCATTTTTTATTTTGTTAGGGTCTACTAGATGAATATTTGCTTAAATGCCTAAGTTGTCGAAACTATGAAAAGAGAACACAACATTTGATGTTTATGTTATCATGAATTGCGGTTAGTTTTATTTTGCTGTTCAATAGTTTGGTTTCTTTAATTCAAATTATGTACACATAAAGTAAAACTTCTTTATTAATTGGTGTTTTATACTTTGATGTCACCTATTCTCTTTAATCTGACAGAAATTATAAATTCAAGTTATCTATATTATTCTTGATTTGAACTCTCGATTTTTGAGTGAACATTAGATTGATATGTTATTGTGAAGGTTGACTATAGGGTACAATCATAACACATATAAACTGATTAAGTGAGTTAAAGGTTTAATTAGAATTTTAATATATAATTGCAATCTTTCCCTTCTTTGCCGTTTTAAGTTATTTGTCATTATTTTATTTTTTGTTTCTATAACATCTTCTGGGTTTTTTCTTCACATTTTTTGGTTGAAGGTTGATTTATTTTGGAGTTCATATTGTGAATAAACGTGTTATTATGAAGTTCAAAAAGATAAGGTAAACATTTTATATTCATGGTTGTAGCAAATATTTGGTACTTAAAGTTGAATTGAGCTTATGATTGAAGAAGCTTTCAAGATGGATTTGTTGAAAGTTGAATGTCATATGAACTTAATTTCTTTTATTTTTATCCTAAGAACAAGTACTATACGGTCGGATGGGTCTTGAAGAAAGAATGCAAGTATAGAATTTCTAACATATAGTAGAGGTGAACCTATTTTAAAGTATCCACGACTTAGTCTGTATGTAACATTGAATATTCTATATGGTTGGAGGTGGATATTGACTCTTGTACCATATATTTCACTTTGCTATATTTACAAATATATGTTAGAATGTTCTTTATATAGAATTGCGAAGACATGTACGAATATTATCTCTATATATAAATGCCTATGTTGGAAAGGTGACTTACGAATGAATGTTATGGACAAGTTCTAATGCTATTGAATGTAATTATGAGTTTTGTTTTCTTTTGATGTAATGTTCATATGTGAAATTACAGGTTCATACATGGAAAATGATAATTGCAGATTAAAACGGGAAAAAATGTACAATAATTACAAAATAAGAACAAGAAAAATTGTATTGTATAGAAATCTTACATACAATTAGATGATAATAGAGACGTATCAATATATAACCTTTAATGATACTATTTATATGACATTTATACAGTATTTATGACTTTCGAACAACATCACATTTAGAGTTTTAATGACTTTCTGAAAGAAGTATGATAGGAAAAAAGTATCATCTAAAGTGTTTTAATGACTATTTATTGAAGTGTCATCAATAATGATTGATTCAACGTGTCATCTAAGCGTTTTAATGACACTTTCAATGTAGTGTTATCTAAAGAGAATATATAATATGTGATATAATGATTGCTAAAAAGTAACATTTAAAGGGATTTGATGACACTTCTTATGAGTGTCATCTAAAGAGAATAGATGATATGTGATACAATGATTGCAAAAAAATATCATTTAAAGTGTTTGGGATACTTTTTTAGAATCATCATATCCCAGTTTTGTAGTAGAGCAACTTCTGTACTCCCACTGGAGTAGCCACTAACAACTCAAACCTCAATGGTTCCTTCTCTAAATTATCATTCAACCAATAAGAAAAAACAAGCAGAACATACAACTGATAGAAACCAAAACACACAATGCATAAGCGAAGTATTCAAGAAGGATAACGTACCTGAGAAGTTGATAACTGACTGATTAGCTATTTTTCCAATGGTGGTGCACCTTAACCTCTGCCTGTCTTAACCGCTGAAGTGTCTTCTTGCGAACAATACCGAGCAAAATGGCCTTCCTTGCCACACTTGTAGCACATCATTTTTCTAGATTTGCACTATCCAATGTGTCTCTCACCACAACCTTTACACTCATTATAAGTATGTTCTGAAGAACCTCGCCTCTACTACTCATACCTTTGACCATGCCTGACATCCTGATGAGACTGAACTGATCTTTTCTCCCCAGACTTGTCGTAGGGCTTTTTACTTTGCTATCCAGACCTAGATGGCCTGGTTATCTCGAACTTCCGTTTTTGGCCTTTGCTTGCCTCAGTTGGCCTTAACTCAATTCCTTTAGCCCTAAACTTCTCGTCCAACTTTCTTACTAAGGTAACACAAGCCCTAAAAGTCGGTGGCTCGTGCGCGTCTATGTCTCCTCGAATACCAGGATGCAAATCGGCCATGAAGTAGCTAATCTTTTGCCGCTCAATATGAATCAACTCCTCACTGTAATGAGCTAAATCATCGAATATTCTTTCGAAAGCGATCACTGAATCATCTCCTTGCTTGATGCTCGTAAAATCTGCAATCTTTTCTTCCTTATCGACACTAGTGTAGTACATGTCGGAACATCTTTTTGAGCTCATCCCAGGTCAAAGGCCTGATTCAGCTGGTCTTCTTTTCATCTCTTGCATATACTAAGCCTTGGCTTTTGCTTGCACGAAGAACACAACAAGCTTAACTTGCTGTTTTGCAGGATACTCCATATGATAAAACATTGTCTCCATGTGAGACAACCACTCCTCGACATCCATCGGATCCTCTAACACTTTGTCAAAATCCTTGGGCCCAAACTTCCTATACTCTTTGATCAACTTGGTATTTTCAGCAACAACACCTTTAACCTCTTCTTCTTCCTCAATTGCTTGAGTATTTGGTGCAGAAACTGTAGTTGGAGGTGAAGCTATACTACGTGCTGCTAGGTTAGATTGTAAAGCTGAACTCACTTCAGGATTATTTTCAGCTTGAGGTACTACTGGCTCTGCTTATCTTGTTTATTGGGTAGCTCATTGGATGGCTTCTTGAATCATTGCCTGAATTACAGACAGGGCTTCCATACTTTAGCACGGGAATTACTGGCCTTTCTCCCTCAATGACTTATGGCTGCTGAACTCGCTGACTCGACAACCTAGTCCTTATAGGAACATGTTGTATTCCTCCACCTCAGCTTCCTCCTCTATGACCTAGGAACATGTTGTATTCCTCCACCTCAGCTTCCTCCTCTATGACCTTCACTCGTAGAACTCCTTGTAACTCAGTTCGACATTTTCTATAACAACAATTATAAACTTAAATCTCTAAGTTTTTTAGTTTACTCTAGTGGTCTCCAAGGCTCATACTCAAGATTTAACAAAATTACAACACGATTGAATACAACACGATAGACATACTCAAGATCACATTATCACAGAAAGCGATACACGCAACTCTTACATAAGTCAGCAAAACATGAAGTACAAAATATGTTAACCAATGCTCCTTAAAAATAAAACCCGTACTACGTACCTGATGGCGACCTGGAAGCTATGAACCATGGGAAAAATGACATACGATGTAAGTCAATCTACAGAATCAGTGACTATGTGCTATAATATCAACTGTAAGGATCCGACCCGACACCAAGTCAATCTTGGAGCCTTAACCTCTTTATACATATACAATCAGTTATAAACTCATAGAAACATGTAATTAAATTCTTTGCATTTATTGAAACAACTTTAAAATCATAAAACAAAATTCGAGGGTACCCAGAAAATAATAAAATATTAATTAAAACATATATTAATATGTCTCAAAATCAAGGCTCGTGCTTTAAGTAAGAAATCAAATAATAACTTTAAATTAAACTTCATAAACCCTAATGCAGCCTGCCCATGGTCACACCAGCTTCAGCTTAGCTATCCGGTTTACCTGTGAGTACTTGGACGAAATCCACAATGGGAATGGTGAGTTCGTGAAAACTCAGTAAGGGTCTCAGCACAGGATCTAACAATAACATACATATAATCCGAGAAACATGAAGTAACACGATTACACGAATATCTCAAGCTTTATCATTAACTCAAAATTCAATTCACATTTATCTTGAAACTCATAACTTTATCTTTAAACTTTAATCTTGATAAACTATGCTAGTGTGAAAGCACATCGGCAAGCTGAAACAATCTGGTTACCGCCAGATTTCGAACACTCGCGTGAACACGTAGAGTAAAGACCCTCCGTAGTAGCATATCTCCCGACTCTCACTCCTAGCACGACGCTCGGGAAAATTCAAGCAAATTCTAGGTAGGTATGACTAATCGGGTAGCCCTCTGTTCCCTTACACTATTGCGAGTAGGAATATCTTCCTCAACGTCCAGCACCTAAACTAATCCCCTATCTGATTCTAACAATCAAGACACGTTTGACCTAAGCCTAGCTCATGCTCTATATCTCTTGCCCCCTTTGGATCTTTAATCTCGGGTAAAGCTCAATAGTTCCCTTTGGAACATGTATGCTTAGATACTCAATCTCAATTCCTTTTGGAACATCTAAACTAGGTAAATCATGAGCGATTCTATTTGGAACTCTTAAACAAGGATAATAATCTCCATAAACATCAAAGCATCTTTAAACTCGTCAAAAAAATTGTGTTGTAACTATCTAAATATAACAAACAAAATATCCTAAAACTCCAGTATCAATCACAAACAAATCACAATATCAATGGACCAAAACATGTTAAATATGATCTTGATTAAACATATGGAGTAACACAAAATGCCAATAGTGTCAGGAATCAATCATCTGTAGTAAACATATTAATCAATACCTAACAAACCATAAATACGTTCAAGTATTACCCATAATGATAACATACTGGGGAAACAAACCTTTACTTTGATCGAAAATCGCTTCGAACAACCCTTGGATCTCGAAACTAGAATCCTCTAGAGGATCTTCACCTAAAAGTAGTCATACAAGACAAACGAGTGATAATTTGGATCTAAAACCTTAAAAAACGGACTAGGTGCATGTGATTTACCTTAGGGGTAAAAGTTGGAATTTTTTTATCACCAAAATGGCGGCGTCGACGATGGCTACAGTGACGATCACGTTGCATGTGCAGATTCTGGCGATGGCGCATAAGGAACATGCTTGGGCGCGTGATGTAGTAGGTTCAGGATGCGGTGTTGGTTCGGATTGGAGGAAGAAAGGTTCGGCAAAGGGGCGCTAGGCTTGGCGCTAGAAGACAAAAATCGAAGCTAGTCTGACGCTGACAATCCACTAGCAGGGCGGCAGTCGCTGATTGGCGGAGTTGAAGGCAACGCTGGTTCGTGCAAAGCTGCAGGGCGTTGGCGATTGGGTGTCGTAGGCGGTGTTGAGGCTAGACGGCGACAACCAATGGATGCTTCTCCTCGAATGTGGGAGCGAACAGGGCAGTGACATCCGACATGCAATGGGTAGTGAGTCAGAACAGCACTGCGGCACATAATTTTATGTCTGGTTGTGCTGAAATCAACGTGTGAGGGTGGCGACTGCACGATTTTTCACGCCTCAGTTTCAGAACTCTGACGACTAATGATTGAATGATTAGGGTTTAATGATTGCTAATCGTGGGGTATTTATAGCTCAATGATTAATCATAATTTGTCTTTTATGGCGAAAATTATAAAAATGGCCATTACTTCAAAACTCTAATTTTTACTCTAATTTCTTGAATTTTACCTTTTTGCCCATGTTCTTTCGGTCTAATAATTATTTTGAAAGGAAATTCGGTCCTTTTTACTCCCTGAAGTCCTGATAAATAGAACAAAACTATTTTTAATTCATTTTTGAAATCCTTACAACTTAGGGTTATTACAATATATCATGTGCCAAATATGAAAAATAAAATTTTGAGTTTTGAACAACTCTTACATAAAGACTATAATGCTTTTATGAAATATATTATTTTAATAAGAGGATAATGATGATAATATGATTGTTAAAATGCAAATGAAGTAGAAAAGATATTTTTGTTAAACATTCAAACTAACGTCGTCAAATGTTTAAAGTCGTGTTTGAAAGATATGAGATTTGAACATTTAAACTTTGATACTCTTTAGTCTACTAGCAAGAAAATACATGTTGAAAGGTTTGTCATATTTAAAGTATCCAAACTAATATAGTGAAGGTTTTATTTAGGCAAACAATCAATATTGAGTTTTCCAAAATAATATTTTTCTAGAGCATGAAAATGACTAAGCTTGTTCACACTTATCTTTATGTACTTCTACTATAGAGGAAGATGAGAAAAGCAAGGGAAGCACATTAAGAGGATAGAAGCTGTTTTACCTTGTTGTAAAGGGAGAGAAACTGCTCTTAAGAGTTTACGAAGGATCGGAGTTCCCTTGCTACGAAAGATATGTAGTGGATGGCAGTACTGAAACCAAGTTCTTTCGATAATAATAATAATTTCTTATTATTTATTGATGATTTAAGCCTAAAAGCTTAAGTTTATGGTAAGCAATCAACAATGAATTTTCAAAAAGAATCTTCTGCAAGAGCAGAAAAATCGTTAGAGCTAGTTCACACTAATCTTTATAAACCAATCAAATCAAATTCTTTTGGTAAAAATAATAATAATTTTTTATTATTTATGAATGATTTTAGCTGAAAAACTTGGTTTATTTTGTCAAGGAGAAATCAAAAGTTTATGGAATATTTAAGAGGTTCAAATCTTTGGTTGAAAAAGAAAGGGTCTATATATAAAAAGGTTTAAAGCAGACAAAGGAGTAGAATTCACATCAAAATGAACTCAAACGACGTTGCAAAGAAAATTGAATTAGTCGATTAATGGCAGTTCCAAACACTCATCAACGAAATAGAGTAGTTGAGAGAAAGAATATAACTATACTCAACAAGAATCGAAGCATGTTGAAGAGTAAGAAGATGACAAAAGAACTTTAAGCACACGTTCTTGAATGTAATGTTTACTTGTTCCTACATCATAAGTGTATAGAACAAAACTCCCAACAATCATGGACAGGAAGAAAGCCATCTATGAAATGTGGAATAGTAGAATCAACAAATATTGACAATGAGTATTTGAGATGCCATCATCAACATTCTCTTTATATTAAATCAAATTATCATGAACATATTTTATTGGTTTCTTTGTACGAAAATGACTTGATTTTTACATGAAATTAATCAAGAATGTTTTAAAAATGATTGAAAAATGTTTAAATGGAAATAACCCAAGAATTTGAAATGACTAATATTGAGCTTAAATCATATTATCTTGGCATTAACACTACAAGAATGAATACCTAAGGCGACGGAACTTTCCGTCGCCTTAGGTATAGAATTCGGTCGCCTTTGCCTATGACGACGCAAAACTTTCGTCGCCAGCCCCCGTAGCCTGAATTTCGTCGCCTTAATCTATAACGACGCACAAAGTACTTCATCGTCTTTTTTGGTCACCATCGACGACGAAAGTGGAGTGCGTCGCCGTAGGTCTCTAAGGCGATAGAGGGTTTTCGTCGCCTTAGGTCTCTAAGGCAACATAGGGTTTTTGTCGCCTTTTTAATGTTTCTAAGGCGACGAAATATGTTTCCGTTACCTTAGGTGTCTTCGGCGACAGATGAAATCTGTCGCCTTAGGTGATTCTATTTTTTTTTTTTTTAAATTGCTTATTTTGTTTGTGTTTCGGTTTTTTAAAAGGAAATATAACTTCAAAATCGAAAAACACAAACAGAATTCAACGCTGAATATTTCTTGCTTATTGAATAAATGTTTGTGTCATGTAAACATTGAAATTAGAAAAATAAATTAAAAACATTAATAACGAAAATGAAAGTCATTCATTACATATTAAGAAAATGTTAATATAATGTTAATAACAAAGAAAAATAAATAACTAACGACCCTAACCTAAAAAGGAGACCTATCCTTAGACGTCGAACGAGTTCTTCCTCGTGTTGATCCGACGAACTCGAACTCATCGTACGTCTGCAATAAAGAAGAATTTGAATTAGAGTTTGAAATAACTTAAGAAATTCAATTGTAAAGAAAATCTGACAGCATAACAACGTATTTTCATGTTACCGAAAATAAAACATGTCAAAAGCAATTCAATTCTTTTAAAATTGTGGCTAACTTTGCTGCAGGATAGCCACGACACATAATACAGATGAACGATATTCGAATGATGGCTAACTTTACTACAGGATAGCCATCATTCTTATGACTAATGTGAAAAAAATATTAAGTTAAATTTGTATGTTTTTTTATCTTTCACTGAGATGGTCCGGCACTGCCCCCGCCCCCGAGCATCCTCTACATTGCTTCTAGTGTCACCTTTATCCTTTCTTGGTTGGCCAATATCAAAACTTGGTTTTCGGTCAACTCCTTGACATTTTCCTTAAGCTGCATGTTCTCTAATAAGATCCTCTTAGTTTCAGGATCTCGTTGAGAAGCACTGGTAGCTGAGATGAAGATGTTCTCCCTCGTTTCTCAAGGGGCAGGTACGTCGTGCCTCTTATGTCGTCTGCTCGCCTTCCTAACACAGTTTCGCATATTGCTTCTTGTGTTAAT
>JBBMEG010043772.1:0-18462 GCA_037832605.1 Cyclanthera cordifolia | reverse complement strand
TGATTCAATCAAAACTCATTTAATTGTAGCCTTATATGTGTAGGTTAGTACCAATTGAATATCTTATAGGCTTCTAAAACTTTCGAGCCTCAAATGTATGAATAAATAGTGTTGCTTTAATTATTTAATTCATTTTACGTTTTTAAGTGATACATTTTTATTTTATTGATCTCTCAACTGAAATTATCTTTTTTTTTTTTGAACGAATCAATATACAATCGATATGATGATCATTTCTTCTGCTCAAAGTCATCATCCATACTTGTCTGCCTATTTAAAAAAATGAGCAAAAGATAGTTAGGATTATTATTAATATGGTTTTGTTAGGTTGTTCGAAGGAGGCAAAATTATACTGAACGGTCTTTATTTTGGACTTGTAAATCTTGTTGAGATGTTATCGTGAGTGTAAATTCTCATCTTTTCACACATGAAAAAAGTTCCATTTTTTGTTTTATATATCTATATCATAAATTAATATTAATATTGAAGATTTTCTTTTTTGCATTTCTTGTTAAATAAAGGAAATAAAAGACAATATGAATTAATAAATATTTTAAAATAATTGAAAATAAAAATATGTATTACTTTCGTTTGAGTTTAATTTATAAAATATATTTTTAAAATACGAATATAATTATGGAGTTAATGTTACATTACATTACGAAATATATTTACAAAATGTAAATTGCATTATGAAATTATCATTAATTAATAACTACAAAATAAATTTTTTAATTTTAAATTTATATTTCAAAATATGATATTATTTGAATGAAATTGAATTTGAAAATTATATGTACTAAAATAATAAAATTCAAATTTAGAGAAAAAAAGTTATGAAAAATGAATAAAATTATTTGGAAGAAAAACAATTCAATTTTTTATATATATATAATAGTGTATTTTTGTTTAAATTTATTCACGATTTGTATTAAAATTATTTAAAATTTATGTAGATAATTAAAAATAAAAATAGGAAATTAAGGTTAATTCAACCTAAAGAAATATATTTCAAAATGTGAATTGTATGAAATGATCATTAATTAAAAAAAATATAAAACACCTTTTTTAATTAAAAACTATTTTACAAACAAAAACAAAAAAATTAAATTGTTCTATAATCATTTCTTCATTTAAATTAAAAAATTGATTATAAAATACCATCAAATCTGAAATAGATTATCTAATTGTTATTAAATTTAATTTAATTAAAACATATTTTTAAAATTACCAATTAACAAAAGATAGATTTAGAAGAATATTAATTCTGCTACAAGATATTTCTATTCCTATCTTGCTTCATATGCTCTTCTAAGTGCTAATGACTTTGATGAACAAGAACTCCTAAACCTTTAATGAAGTCATCAATAGCATAAATAAAGAAAAATGGTGGATGGCTATGAAAGTAGAGTATGACTCTTTAATGAAAAATAAGACATGGGTCCCTTGTCAACAAATGTTTGAATGTAAAAATGGTTGGGTGTAAGTGGATTTATAAAATTATGGAAAATCCTTTAGATATTAATAAACATAGGTTCAAGGCTAGATTAGTAGCTAAGTGATTCACTCAAAGAGAGGGTATAGACTATGATGATATTTTCTCTATTGTTGTTAGACATACTTCTATTAGAATTTTGCTTGCCTTTGTTGCTCACTTTGACTTTGAGTTAGAGCAAATGGATGTCAAAACCGCATTCTTACATGGAGAGCTAGAAGAGATAATTTACATGGATCAACCATTGGGTTTTGAAGCCCATAAACAAAGTAAGAAGGTACGTCTACTCAAAAGATCTTTGTATGGACTTAAACAATCTCCACGTCAATGGTATAAAAGGTTTGATTCTCACATGTTATCCATTGGGTTTAATAGAAGTAAGTATGATAAATCTGTTTACTTTAAAGAAGTTTCCGAATATGAAATTATTTACTTACTTCTATATGTTGATGATATGTTGATGGCATGTAAGTCCATGAATGAAATAAATAGGCTAAAAGATCTTTAGAATAAGGAGTTTGACATGAAAGATTTAGGAAAGTGCAAACACCATTTATTAGAGAGAGGAGTAACAACAAGTTGTTTTTGTCTCAATGTTATTATTTAACTAAGCTAGTCAAAAAGTTGAACATGCATGATAGTAGAAAAGTGCAAACACCATTTGAAAAACATTTTAAACTTTCTAGTGATGACTCACCTAAGACACCTAATGAGATTGAGAAAATGGTGAATATTCCTTATTTTTCAACTGTTGGTAGTCTTATGTATGCTTTGGTTTTCACTAGACCCGATCTTGCACATCCACTGAGTGTTGTTAGTAGATTTCTTGCTAATCCTGATGAACAACACTGGAATGCAGTAAAGTGGATTTTACGATATCTTACATGCCATACGTTTTTATGCTTATGTTATAGTAGAGACAAAGAAAATAAGTCAATTGATATTATGGGTTATGTTGATGTTGATTATGCCAATGATATTGATAAACGTAGATCTTTGATTGGTTTTGTGTTTAAATTATTTGATTGTACAATTTGTTAGAAATCAAATTTGCAATCCATTGTTGCTTTGTCTACAACTGAGTCCGAATATATTGCCTTAATCGAAGTGATAAAGGAGGCCGTTTGGCTAAGGGAATAGTATCCAAATAAAGTTGTAGAGAGGACATAAATGTGATTGTGAGTTATGATAGTCAAGGTGCTCTACATTTATCAAAGAATCATTCTCATCATGAAAGAAATAAACATATTGATGTTAGATATAACTTTGTTAGAGATGTTATCAGTGATGGTTTAGTTCAAGTTAGAAAGGTTAGTACTGATTTAAATGCGACCGATATGTTTACAAAAGCATTAACTTTTGATAAGTTTGACGTCTGTATGAGAATATTGAAAATGAGTGTAGGTTAGTTTTTATTTTCTATGTATTGAATTGATGAATAGTTTGATGTTGATTGCATATTCCGAATGAAAGTATATGCCAAGGTGGAAATTGTTAGAATATGGCCTAAACTTTAATTAGGATTCTTTATTTTTAATTAAACATCATTTACATCAATTAGTTAAATACATAGTTAATAAAAATTAGGGTAATTAGTTGAATCCTTAGGTTGGTTAATTTTTGTTAGAAGGTTATAACAACCTAAATATTATAATATGTTGCCAAGCCTATTTTATTATTTAGTATAAATATGTGGCCTCATTAACATAAATCTCTAAGCTTTTGATTTTACTCATTTTGAATAGAAATTGTCAAAATTGAGAGACTTAATTTTGTTTAAGTCTTGGAAGGGAATTGCTAAGAGCTAAGGGTGTTTGAGTAAAATAGAAGGAAAGAGAGTAGTGTTTGAGTAAAATACTCAAACCTTGCAAGAGAGAGAAAGCAAAGGGGGAGTTTTCAAAATACTCTCCCTTGTAGTGCTTTGGCCGAGGGCTTCACAACAAGCAGAGAAGGAGAAGTGATCCCACGCAGGGGGTCTCGGCCGATGATTAGCAGCCACCGGCGGCGCCCAACAACGGCATTTCACCTCTGGCGCGTCGTTCTTTGTCCAAATGGCCGGATTTCGGTGTTCCATCTCCTTGGAGTAATTCTCATGAAAGTTAGGGCTTGGATTCAATTTGGAGTTTTATCAAATTGAAGATTCTTGAAGTATTTTTTTTAGAGTTCAAGAAGAAAAAAGAAGCATTATTTCTCTTCATTAGGTTAATTCTTTCCTTTTTCTCTTTTTCTTGTTTTGCATAAGCAATTTTCTTCGGCAATTTTGTTATTTTACAAAATTGTATCACTTGTATTGTATCTTGTTTATATTCTGGTGATTGTATCTAGAATATTGAACTCGTTCTTGATTAAATCCTCTAATAAAATTGCCTCACCTAGGATACGCCTCAGGTGCTAGTGGACGTAGGACAAACGTACCGAACCACGTACCCCGGTGTTCAATTTTCGTAATTACTATTTTGTTTTACAACTTATATGCTTGCTCGAAAATTTTATTTAAAGTGCAAAATTAGGATATAAGTTTGTTTGATCACTTTTGGATAAAAATAAAAAACACAAGATTGATATATGCTTAGAAAGGTCAAAGTAAAATAGTTTTCAACAGTATTCTTCAATCTCACTTCTAATTCAATATTTTATGTATTGTATAGGTAACTTGTTCAAAGAGAGGTTTGTTTCCATCTATAATTATCGTGGAAGTTGTCAACTCACATATACAACGAATAAAAAGGATCGTGCACCTCGTATTTTTTGTGATGTAAACTTTATAGTTTTCAAAAACTTTCTAAACGTTTTATGAAATATCATGAGTCTTATTATTGTAATAGTTATTTTTGTGTTCAATTATACTATACAATGTTTTTAATTGTATATGAAATGTTTTTTTTTAAATGTCTTTGTTTAGATTTGTGGTTGTATATATTATATATCGTTTTGAATAGGTAATGACAAGCATAACATGTATAAAGGAGTCAAAAATGTCATGAAAATGGATAAATTGATATAAATAAATAGTCATATTGCATAAAATGATGACTATAAAAAATTATTCAATATATAAGCTATAACGACAGTAATAACGTGTCATTAATATAATTTTCAATGATTATAATATAATGTTTTAAATGATTTGATTATGACATTTTTTTAGTGTCATTATTACTTCTTTAATGACTATATATATGTGTGTGTGTTATTAATGGTTCAACCATAACTATAATATAGTGTCATAACTAGTTCTACCATAACACTTTTAAGGAAGTGTCATGGTTGAGCCTACAATTACAGGCGATACAATGACTCTAATTTTGACTCATGTAAAGTGTTTATGACTATAAAATGTAGTCATCATATGTGATATTTTAGTAGTGAATCATTTCACCATTACTTCACATGAGATTCCTAACACCATAAATAAGTCTAACACGCTCAAAGCCAACATTGGCAAACATACATTAAAAGTACACATGTTTAGTTACCAAAACAATTCTAGTTGTTATAGTATGAGGTTCATAGTAATAAGGGTATATTTGTCTTTATCCTTCTACGTGTGCCGTTGCACTTTTCTCTAACTAATTAGTTAGGATTTGGTTAAATCTTTTCTGTGTGTTTATATATTATGCACCTTTGTATTGGAAATATACAATTTTCATTGCTCCCTCCCTTAGTCTTTACGATATCAGAGCAATAAGACTAGCATGAAATTGCTTTTGCTTTCTGATCACGTGGCTTCGTATAATTGATTGAGATTTCATTCATTCTGATTGGTCAAATCTTCTATTGATAAGTATTTCTTGCTCAGTCAAAATCACTTTACTCTTTTTTCTCTCCTTCTTCTTTACATTTTCTTTCTTATGGCTATTTCAACGACTACAATGACTTCATCTTTCTCGATTTTTCCTTCCTCTACCACTGCACCTCTACATTTACTTACTAATATTTGCAATCTTGTTTCAGTACGCCTCGAGCCTAGCAATTATGTCATCTGGGCGTTTCAAAGCACTCATTTTCTTAAGGGTCAAAAGCTTTTTGGGTAAATTGATGGGACGATTCCAGCTCTACCAATGAAGACTCGTGAACATCTAGAGGACAATCCATAATACAAAATTTGGTATGAACGTGATGAGGCTCTAATGACAGTTATTAATGCAACTATTAGACAAACTACTCTAGCCTATGCAATATGGTGGCAAACATCTAAGGATATTTGGGATTCTTTGAAGAAATTCGTCTCCTCTTCTTAAAGAACTCATATTATAGGTCTGAAAACTGAAATATAGAGTATCAACAAGAAATCTAGAGAACTATAGATGCATATATCCAACGCATCAAGAACATTGTTAATCAACTTGTTGTAATATCAGTTAAAATTGAGCCTGGATATTTTGCAGTTAACACCGTGAACGGTCTTCCATCTGGTTAAAATTTCTTTAAGACATCTCTTTGGACTCGTTCATAGAGTATTGGATTAGAAGAACTTTTTACCCTTTTGTAAGTTAAAGAACCGACTCTTGAAGAACAAAGCAAAATTGATGAAAGGGCAAATGTTGTTTCTCTTGCTATGGTGGTAAATAACTCTAATTGAGGTTCTTCGCATGGTTCATCTAGAGGCAGAGGATGAAACGGTGGAGGACGAGGATGAAATTTCTTTAATATTCATGGAAATGAAACTTCATCTTTAGTTTCAAACAATGAAAAATCTGCTACTGCTGAATCAAACAATGAGTCTATTCAACTTCTTCGACAAATTTGTAAAAATATGGATGATGATGCTCTCGACTGTTATAACTGTATGAATTTTACATACCAAGAGCGACTTCCTCCTACTAGGTTAGTTGTTATAGCTGCATCCACATGCAATAATTCATACAACAACTTTTGTATTACTTTTTAAGCTCTTGCTTCCTCAAATGTTTGGTTAATCGACACTGGATGTAATGCCAGATCTTACTTCAGATCTTGGTAATCTTCAGTACTCATGTCCTTATAATGGCAATAATCGTATCTTTGTTGGTAATGAACAAAAGCTTCAAGTCTCTTACCTTGGTACGGGACTTCTTAATAGTTCCTCATGTACTTTCTCTTTATATAATTTGTATGCTCTCCTACAATATCTTTTAATCTTCTTTTTGTTTACCAGTTATGTAATAATAATAATTGTTATATGATTTTTAACTCTACTTCTTTGTTGTACAGGACAAGTTAAGCAATAAAATTATCTTCTCTGGTCCATGTGTTAATGGACTTTATCCTATTGCTTCAACATCTAAAGTGGTGGATATATATGAAACTAGTGTAGAGATCAAGCCAAGTGCCTACGTATGCCATAATCGACTTGGATTTCCTTGTCTTTTGGTTTTACATTTATTAACTAAGAAACTTTGTTATTCTTCTTTAGATAAGAATGCTTGTCCTCATTGTCTTTCTAAGAACATGTCTAGGCAACCATTGTATACATATATTACTTTTACAACTATACCTTTAGAAATTTTGCATAGTTATGTTTGTCGACATGCTCCTAATGTAGTACCCAAGAAAAAGTGTAGGTATGGGATTATTTTTAGTAAGTTTTAGTTGACGTAATTGTGTGAAGTAATAAATAAATTAATTAAGTGGGGAGTGGGTGCCAACTAAATAAAAAAAAAAAAAGATAGGTGCCATTTTTTAGGGATGTGGATGGTCAGGAAAAAAGGGTGACGAATAGTGTTGTTTAGCAATTTGGGGAAAAGAAAAAAAAAAGAAACAGAAGAAAAATGGAAATGAAGACGGGAAAAGAGAAAAAGATGAAGAAGAAGAAGAAGAAGTGAGGAAGAAAAAAAGGAGAGGTCGTGAAAAAGAAGAACAACAGAGTTCATTATGACAAGAATATAGAGGAACAAGGTAAATAGAAGGGTAATAGGTTCTTCTCTTTACAATGCCTCTATTCAATGAAAATGATTTTATGTGATGTGTATCTTGTATGAATGAAGAAAGGGTGGGGCTGAAAGCATATGGTTTGAACAAGTTGTAAGGTTGGGTGGTGTGAGGCAAGCTTATGGTTCAAGGTTGTATTTATAAGAACATAGGCTAGTTACCTCACCTTAAGAGGGCTACAATTGGGTGTTCTCCATAAGAGTGCTAAAACTAGAGAATCGAAGGTTTGGAAGTACCAAACCCACATCTAGCTACCTTCTAATGAGTTTAAAGAAATTTAAATCACAATTGGATCTTTTCTCTAAAATTTGGATTTGGAGAAAGTGACAAATGAGCTAACACGAGGCGTATGAACACACAAGAAGTCTAACTACACATACTACTTCTTTTTATTAAGAACTAGGTTGTTTATGGCAACTAGTCTAGTTCTACCAGAACTAATTTTATTATGAATTCTAGAAAAAAGGTATATAAGCTAAAAGCTTTATTTTGAATTCCAAGCTTTGATGTGGAAGTTGGCTTGAAAATTTATGTTTATACTCCAAGCTATATTGTTATGTACCTAGTTTCAAAAATATGTAGAGTTTGGCTATATTTTTCTCCTGCTTGATGTTGCTGGATCTTGGCAATGATTCTTTTTTACAAGTGTTGTAGGTGGTTTCTACAAGTTTTAAAGGGGAAAGGTGTTATTGTTGGTATCAAGGCAGGATAGGGTCTTGAGGGTTATTGAAGGGTGGAAATGATGAGTTGGGCTGGCTTAGTTTAGACTGGGTCATTGAAGTGACCATAAGACTGAGGAAGGTTAGAAAAAGAATGATGATGAGAATGAAATTAATCCGACGTGTGTTCTACCTTGGAATGATACATTAATGGGAGAGATGAGTTGAGACATCCTAAAGGGTGAGTGGTGTGTATAACGTGTAACCACCAAAAGGGAATTAAGAAGTAAGTAGTTGTGTGCAGAGTGGTGGTTTAGACATTAGGGTAAAGGCTAGAAAAAGTGTGATTAAAAAAAATGTTGATTTTGGGCATATGTATTTTAATGAAGCAGCATTTTAGAGGGCGTGACTCCCTAGAGGCATAGTTGATCGCCAGAACCGCAAAGGATATCATTTCCCTAGTGTGCAAACATGGATGAGAATGATGTCACAAGGATGTTGTTAAGTTGATCTATAGGTTTGGCCAAAGTAATTTAACAAAGTCAGGAGTGATAAGGTTCTAAATTGAAGAGAAAAAAAAAAGGTTTCTAAGGTGTTATTGATTGTGTATGTTAATGGTTGTGGCAACGTTAACATAGAAGGGGTGGGGTTATAAGGCTGATGTTGATAGTAAGGGGTAAGGTAAAGTTTGGTGCAGTGAGAGGAGGAATCTTATTGAATCAAGGTGGAATCGGTAGTGTAAAAGGTAAAGGTGGGGACGATTATATGGGGGGAGGACAATATGTTAATCTTATGGAAGTTTAAAAGTACACTAAAGTTAGACGACATTGGATTTAAGACTATAGATCTTAATCGAGTTAGTCATAAATTTGACTCATTCATATTAGCCACTGAAATGAAGCAATTGTTTTACATTAAAGATCCACTTAACCCTAGTTGGTTTGTTGTTCTAACTTCTTTTCAGAGAATAGTAGAAGAAAACGATAATGATGTAGTTGATATTAGTGAACATTGTGGTTATGGTGTTAGAGAAAGGTTGCCTGATATTGTTGTTGACGACTTGTTCACATACTTTAGAAGTGAGTTTGAGGGTATTTGGCTTAATAAATAGGTTTGTGTTATGTTCGTGTTAATTAAATAAATTTTTTTAATATTATTGTAATTTGAACATATATTATTTATTATGAGATTCACATTATTTCTAACTCCAAGAGTGATGATATCTATGACGAGAACACTTTTATTCATCATAACCAATCTACTAGAAGGTAATGGGTGAGCTTGTACAAACTCGGTTTTCTGATGAACGCCTCGTCGTTCCATACAACGACGAGGGTCCGGAAATTGGCGAGAAGGATGCTATATTACAAATTTACATCAAGAATCTTGTTAGACAATCTATACCTTTAACATGCTGTGATGGGAAGAAAGATGTTCCTACGATATGACAAAAAAAGTATTAGACTATCTAGAGATAAAAAATGACTACTATATTAGTCATATAGTCGTAGAAATATATATATAAGATATAGTGTATTACTAATCTGCACTTTTATTGTCTTCAGATATCATTTCTGATGGATCCTAGATCCAAACACATGGTTATGTTGTCGGCGTTGAAGAAATTCAAAATGTTCGGATATAATTGTACAAAAGACATCAAGACATTAAAGAATAAATGCCCTAAGCTTCTTGCATCACCGCCTTCTTTGTAGGTGTACAACCCATAAGATCAATGAGATTATTTTGTTAAAGATCAGTTGTTTGAAACATTTATGGTATGCATGGTTTGTATTTTTATAATAATGGAAAAAACACTAACATTCTCATATATTTCGTATGTACAGAAAAAAAGTGAACAATGATAAAAAGAAGCAATCTCATCTTAAATGTTCTCATTGTATATCAAGGAAGATATATGGTAAGTTTGTTACATAGTTAGTAAGTAACAATAATTCTCGTTTCTTAAGTTTTATCTATGTTATTTTTAGTACTATTTCATATACTCTAATATGATGTGAATTTTATCATACTGTTCATAAATGATACTACTGATTCATCATATCGTTCAACCCTATGAATGGAATCCTATAAAAATAAAAACAAAGAGATTATAGACTTAGACAATATTGAAAGGTGTAAACGAATTGCAAGTGTTAATTTCATGATTATTATTTCACTTAAAGTTTTTTTGCATATACTATACAATTTACTAAAATATTGTTTGGTTACAAAATAATCTTCACTAAACACAAGGGGGTGTAGATGTTTTAAGTGATGCATTGAACATGCTGGAGCATCGAGAGCGTGTTATGGGAATGCGTGACTTTATTGTCCCATCTCTATACTTCAAATACGGTCGTTGAAGTACTACAAATGTCAATGATGAAAGTGTTCAATGATTAAAAACTACAAGTGTTGGCAGGAATATTTCTACGATGCCTAGACATGGTGTCCAAGTAGTGGAAGAAGTTGGCATCGAAGATGATTCCAAAGGTAGAGTCAACGATAATTTCGAAGTTAGAGTTTCACGATGATGTCAAAATTATAGTCAAAGATGATGCCGAAGTTAGCGTTAGAGAGACGTGGGAGAGCTTGTCCAAGAGCCTATCACTAATTTAGATGAGGTACATTTTATATATTATCTAATCTATGTGTATCCATGTATTAAGATATATGTAACTAATTATTGTATTTTTTAAAGGTCATGACATGCCCACTTGCTCTTGAATCCATAGATAACATTGTTGCAATTAACACAATGTATGAATCATGAGATGCACTTAACAAAATACATGTCATCACTTTTGGAAAGTACAACGTGAGAGTGATGGTTGATATGAATGTACGTGGCAATGAAAATTTTGACCTTCTTATTTCTTTCAGCGAAGAATTGCCATTCTTGGAACAAGTCATCAACACATTCGTTTCACGGGTTTCTACGTGGGTGATAACCTCAATTGCACCTAAAAAGGTATAAATGTGTACTTTAAAATTATATATTTTTATCTCACATGCATAATTCTAAAAATACTTATAATTTTTATCACAACATTCTAAGTCTGATAATTAGAAGAAAAACCATTCAAAGAATGATCTGTCACAATCTTTTGTATCGAATAAATGTAAGAAGGTTTTGTCAGTAGAGTCCAAATATTCACAACAATCATACGGAACAATGCTCCCTATATTGTTGAAATCAATGTATGATTATGCAAGAAGGAATATAGACGCCAAAGAGATAATACAAATTCCAACGCCGCCAAACTTGTTCGGGTCTGAAAAATTTTACATTCTTGATCGTGACGACATCATCTAGTTTTTGAAGATGAATGAAATTGGCTATTATGCCATTTTGACATACACAATGTAAGTAACACAATTTATTTAATAGTTATTTATTTTTTATGTTTCTTATTAATAAAATTTGATAAATTAATTTTAAGATCCATATGGAAATCATACAATGAGGTTGTATTGAGTAATTATCTCGTATGTGACCACGCTAAGTTTGCCTATTTTCAAGGCATCTTAAGAAAGTTTGAATTTGGCAAATAAGTTGAGCATGATGAAGAATATGAATCAAAGAGTAATGTTTTCCTACAACACAATGTATGATTTATTAATTTAAATATAGTTTCTTTTTAGTTTATATAAATGATTGATAAAATGTTTGTTTAATTATCACAGGCGACACTGAATTTTGGTAGTCATACTCCTATCGGAGAATACAGTGTATGTCCTAAATTCTCTAAATCATAAGGAGATAGATAAAGATTTTCAAAAACTTGTAAATATGTAAGTTTTATATAAAAAGTTATAATATAATATTCAATGTGTATTGTTTTACTATCCTAATATAGAAACTCGTATACTTTGTTAGTTCATACCAAATGTGGAAAATAAAACACTTGCTCACTTGCACTCCACTGATATGGAAATGTGTGACTGTAAAGTTGAATCGTATTTTTGTTTAGCATTTGTTTCATAAATGAAAATTTGTTGGACTAATTAATATCAAAATTATACTTGTAGTGCTCTCGTCAATTGAGGTTAGTAGAGTATGAATTTTATCTTTAACTCCACATACGAGAGATTATTACCATCACCAATACACACATCAAGAAACTGATACGTTTTCTATATATATTTCAATATTATAAATAAATTGTTAACTCTATTTCTTATTAACTTTATGTTTAAATCTCAAGATTTGTAGTTCAACATCGTAAATAACTAGACATAATAAGATATTGATGTTGTAAGATTGGAGTGGGCAAGCTACATAGGTAATCAGTTACTCGTCATATTATTTTAGTTAATTGCTTAATTAATATCATTGTGTAAAAAGATTAGATAATTACATTTATAGTAGATTCTAGAAGAACGGAGTCCTATTGTGATTATCAACTTAGATTCCGAGATATATTAGAATTGATCTATACAGATTAACAAGTTTTAGGAATCACAATATTCAGTTGTTATGATGCCGAAATTTTGAGTGAAAAAGTGTTAGTTTTTATTTAGTTATTATAGAGTACAAATTAAGGGATGAAAGAAGGGTGATTCATGTTTAGAGTTATAATTAAAGTTTAAGATTGAAATGAGTTAGTGTAAGAAGGTTAAAAAGAGTTTAGGTTTTGAATGTGAAAAATAAGATTTGATGGTTAAGAAAATGAGGTTTGTAAAGTTAGATAATTGAGTTTTAAAGTTTAGAGGATTTTCTATAAAGACAAATCAAACAAACTTTTATTTTTCTAAATTAAAATAGTTTTAGACGTCAGACATAGTAAATGTCAGACATAAAATAAATGACGTCATTGAAAACACATCATCGGGGCACATGGCCAGGCAAAACCATTTATTTAAAATTTGTATTTGAAAAATATATTGTCGCAATAGATGGTTGTGAGAATAGAGGGGCATAATAAATGACTAATAGAATAGATGATGGGCACGATAAATGGCTAACGGAATAGATGGGGGCAGGGACCGCCATCTAAACATAAGATGTCTCCCGTATAGATGGCAGGCTCGTGCCTGCCATCTTTTACTATACACGGCGGTCAATGATAGCTATATTTGTGTCAAATTCGCGCAATTATGGGCGACTCAAAGCCATCTAGGGCCTAAGCAGAAAAAGGTTGTTGGCAACACGAGAAACTTGGATGCCAAGGAAGTAGTGGAAAGGTTCGAGATCATTTGATAGCATATGCTGAATAAAGTTGATTGGTGATGCGATCAAGAAGAGTAGTAGAGGAGCATGTAATATAGTATCGTCTACATAGACCAGGAAATGACTAGTCCTTGTAGGAGAAGAAAAAACAAACAAAGAGTCATCAGCATTAGATTGTTTAAAATGAACTGTGATGAGGAAACTACAATGTTTCCTCACACCAAGCGCGATGAGCTTGCTTGAGACCTTATAAAGCCTCGTTTAACCAAAAAATGTACTGAGGAAAACGTGGATGGATATAGCCTTGAGGTTAGGTAGTATACACCTTCTCCGTAAAAGATTTGTGAAGGAACCTATTAGATATATCAAATTGGCGAGTGAACCATCCTCGAGTAAGAGCTAGAACTAACACCATACGAATTGTAACTGGTTTAATCACAGGATAATAAGTCTAACCAAAGTCGACTCTCAAAGTTTGAAGAAAACCATAAGCCACAAGCCGAGCCTTATAACGCTCAATAAGGTCAGATGCGGTTCGCTTGACCTTATACACCCATTTCATGGAAACCAGATTATGAGAAGGAGAGAGAGGGACCTAGTTCTGATTTTTTTTTCTCAAGTAGGGCACAATATTCTTGATTCATGGCCTTTCTTTAAGGAGGCATGATGTTAGCATATACAAAGAAACTGGTTCAATGTCTGATCAATCTAACTTTTTAGTTAGAGTGCTGAAGTCGAGCCTTGAGGTGGCCAGACTTAGCTCGGGTAACTATAGGGTGGACATTAGAATTTTTAGTTTGTAGTTTTATTGTCTTTCGGCTAAAGAAAAAAATTCAGAGAAAATAAGAGGGGTTGAGGAATTGCGAGATAAGGGATAGATCCAAAGAGTAACGACTATAATCATCAAGGTACACAACATAGTATAGATAGCCTTTTGACGAAGGAATGGGTGTCGGTCCCCATAGATTAACATGAACTAGTTTAAGAGGTTTAGAGAATCTAAAGTTGGAAGAATCAAAAGGAAGTTTATGAATGTTGCAAAACTTTCAGGCTTCACAAAATATCAAATTTTCATTCCCTCGAGAAGAATCATTACACAGAGACATAATTTGATTTAAAATTCTAATTGAAGACTGGCCTTTTCTTTGGTGTATTTGGTACAAGCTAAAACAAAAGAAAATGAAGTAGAATTTGCATTCAGCTTCGCCTATGTAACACTCAAATAAGCTTTCCACGAGTGGTAGTTACCAAAAAATGCTACCCTCAAACAAAGTTGATGGAAATAGGATGTTGGTAAGTCCTGGCATCACAAAAAATGTGTACTTTGTAAAGGCCTTGATCAAGCCTTCCAATCGTTCATACATCTCTGTTGTCTTTGTCCTTAACAACACAAACAAATTCTTAAATTCAATAGATATAGAATTATTTTTAGTAAGTTTGGAGACGCTTATCAAGTTCTTTTTAACATTTGGAACATAAATAACATTTCTCAAATGCAGGTTAAGACCTTCAGTTTTAAGAATGCAAAAACCTATACCAAGGATATGAGCTTTATTACCATCAACGCCAATGATAAATTGATTACCTGAAGATTCTCCATAAAGGTTCAACGTACTAAGGTCTACAGTTACATGATCACTTGCTCCACTATCAAAATATCACCCTAGATCTTCAAGAGTTTAAGGGTAGGGCATCATGGTTGTCCTTGTGTAGGTTTGTGGTAGAGATCCTCCAGTTGGTGGTTGAATATGATTTGGAGTTGCATTTCCACTAGGTTCATATATGTGATAACAGATAGATGCCTGATGTCCTAGTTTTTTGTAGATTTGGCAGATGACTTTGTTGTACTAAGAACATCTCCCCTTATTCTTCGCTTTCCTCCACTTCTTTCTTGTCTAGAGTTGTTATTACATTCAGATTTCCATTGAGAGTGATTAGAGAATGGATGTTGCAATGTCCATTAAAGAGCTTAAGAATCACTTCCAACCATGGAAAATTCAATAATTATTTTGCAATGTCACTTAAGAATCAACTTTGACGTCATCAATTTTTTAGAAGAACAACTTTTTACAAGCAACGACTTACTGGAACCAAACAACTACTTGAACTAACAATCTCTAACTTACTAGCCAATTCAACCAAGAAAAACTTACTTTGACTGCTCAAACTGAACTTTACCTTTCAAGAAGCATACCACAAATTCCCGCAATGAATTATCTAACATGTGTGGTCAACCAACAACCACTCTTATAACATCAACAAGCTAACCAACTATAAACTAACCAAGAGTTTTTCAAACATTTATTGGAAAAAACTAACTTTCAAAATCATTGCAATAAATTTCACGTTGATTAAAGGACAATGTCTAACAATCAAAAAGTAACTTCCAATGCTTCACCACTTAACCTAAAAAGGCTACAACAAAGAATCAGTCATCACATTATAACTCAAAGCCCAACAATCAATTACTAGATGACAGTCCAACGTTTCATTGTGACAACTGCAGACAGTTACCTTGAGTTTCTACTTTTCTCATACGAGAATCAAAAACCGAAACATCTCGAATCTAGGAAACCTTGATCCATAAGCTTTAACCTTAATAGGTCAAGAATTATAAACACAACTTTCTTTTCCAACAACCATACTAAGAACTCACAAGGTTGCACATCTTTTCTACCACTTCTTTTCCAACAACCATTAATTCATCGCAAAACTACGACATTGGAATAATAACTCTATCAACCATAACTCTAGGGAAGCACAACCACCAAGGGTACCTACCACGGTCTTATAACTTCAGGAACACTCAAACACAACTAGATCGAAATAGTCAAGCAACCAACTTAGCTAGTCTAGTCTATTTTGACCAAGCTCGAACTCAAAATTGAGAAGGAAAATCAATATACTGAAATCTGGGAGATTGCAATTGAGGTCCTAGTACCCAAATGTCTTAACATATGTGCCGGGAAGTCTCACTTAGCCTAGACTACTACTTGACCATCCACCTTACGATGTGAAAGGACAATAGAGATCCACTCAACTGCTCACTTTTTAAATGGCGTGCCACTAAACATTATCCCAAGAACTCATAAGCTAACTATTTAGTTTCACTTACATAACCTCTAGTATACCTCTGATCCACGTATCTGGGCGAAATCCACAATGGAAAGGATGACTCGCAAAACTTAGTAAGGTGCCCCAACTCGGGGGTACAATGTGTATACAATGAAATGAGTATATCACATAATCACATACGAGCTAGAAATCAATAATCAACATCATCAAGGGGTACACCGACTCAAATCTCCTAATGCGCCAAGTCATGGAATGTTAGCACCTCATAGAGAGATCAATGAAATATGTTAAAGACCATAGTATTCTAACAATCAAAACTCGAAAACACCCTTTCACGGAGTCCTTTGACTTTTAGCAATCTTGGTAACCAATGTTAGTGTGAATGTTTCTTGAAGAGTTGAGCTTTTTGGTGGCCTTGAGGCTAACTATATCACTCGTAGCGTGGTGATAGTACAAGCACCCCACACAGTAGGTTATCGCCCATACCCCAACTCCTAAACATGGCCCTTAGGGAAAGTCACACGAATGTTTGAAGCTATGTGAATCAGGTGGTCTCTCAGTCACTGACACTACTACGAGTGAAAATATTGTTCCCTTGTGTCGCACCTGATCAGACCTTTTATCCGCTACCTATGTCTAGGCACGGTCTACCCTAAACACCAGCGCGTGTACTAAATCATATAGTTCCCTAGGACAATATAAAATCTTAGGTTCTCTATGGATAATCGAATAGCTTGTCCCCTTTAGGATGGTTAAATCATTGGTTCCTTGTGCAACACTAAAAAAAATAGTTCCTTTTGGGACGATAATAAATCAACAAATCATTATAGCTAGTTCTCAATTGAACATCCCGACCCAACATGTATAATAGTTCAAGATGGCTAATTCTCTATGAACATCCCAGCCGAGCATATATAAACAATATCTCAAAATAAAATTTTACATACAAGTACATTTATGAAGTGATCACATATCAGATAACATGGAATCTGCCAACACAACATCAAACAAGCTCAATCAAAACGCACATATGTTATTACAGCACAGACCATGAAAAAAGGTAACTCTTAGTTCCAAATTGATTGAGTAGTAGAGATCAAAATTCGAACATGACTTTATTGAATGAATAGGTTAGAACTAGAACCTAAGACCATTAAAAATAAACTTAGAACATCAAAAATAATAAAAGGGATCAAACTTTAAAAAACTGGTTTTTAGGCCTTAGGGCTTGGTTGACCAGCTAAAGTTGGTCAAACTCAGCTAAGAGACTATCTTTTCAATAACCCATTACCCAAATGCAATACCAAGGCCAAAAGGATTTTAATGGCCGTTCCCAAGGATGTCAACCCTTTAAAAGGTTGGTCAAAGGTTGCCAACAAGGCATGGTCAAAGGCACGCAAGGATGGTCCACTTCGCCACCTAGCTTGGGTAAAATGCTAACATGGCATTGTTGGACAAAGCTTAACCCATCTTTAATAAAAGACCTAAACTCAAATGGTGGTTTCATCAAAGTTTCAAGGATAACAATGGTCATCTCATACAAAATAACAGCTACAAACGTGTAGGTTTTTATAACATATACATCACCATAAATTAGTACAAAAGGTGTTCAAAAATTAATTACAAGACAGAATAATGGGGTTTCAAAATAAAATTGGCCAACAAAACAAGGTTTAACCTGGTGTCTCAATAATGGGTTATCACATAAGCAAGATCTAACCACGCTGGTGGCATCAGAAAATCATTGGCGTGACCCCCTTACGACTATGAGTGGTAAAAGCTTGACGCCGTCCACACGCTGTGCAATAGACACAGACACGCTACCAAGTTGAGTATGGATAATTTAATCACCTTATATTGTGTAACAACAAGGTTATGGCTAACTCGAGAAAACCTAAAAGCCATAAACGAAGGAAGCATATAGAGAAGAAATATCACCTCATCGGAGAGATAGTACAAAGAGGTGAAGTGATTGTCACCAAAATAAATACGGCTGGCAATGTTGCTCATCTTTTTACAAAGGTTCTTTCGGATAAAGGGTTCGATGGACGACTAAATAGTTTAGGTCATGGTCTAGAGCAAGTGTGAGACTTGGTGTTTTAGCTAAATATGTAATAGTCTTACTAGGCCTTTAGTGCACGTGGGAG
>JBBMEG010043761.1:4943-18463 GCA_037832605.1 Cyclanthera cordifolia | reverse complement strand
CATAAAAGCATGATAAAAAGGGGTGTAGAGGTTCATGCGGCCATGTGCAACACGCACTGGACAAGCAAGACCGTGACGCACCTAACCAACAACTCTATTTGATACACGTGCCCTGACCACATTTGACCAGGACACCACCACGTGCTATAAAGTCATACAAGGCCCTATGAGACATCAACTCCCATCATGCAACATACATAAACTCAACATATGGAGACACACATACAAGAAGCAGTACTCTACATATTCATCCTAGTTCAGATAATCAATAAACACCAGTAAAACATGATATGTGCTCACAACAACCAAGACATAACAAACAATCACATGATCATGCTACTTCAGCCAATAAATTGAGAACATAAATACATAATCTTGTATTAACCTCATTGAGCTGAGGTAAGGGTCCATTAGCTTAGTAGAAGTCCACTAAAATTGCTCCTACAATTTAAACCATGGACCTTTGGAAGCTAAATTGCGAACCCAGACCTATAATACACTAATGAGTCACAACTAACACCTTAAAATATGAAAAACAGACTCGGAACCTTGAAATTACCTTAGTAAGAGCTGCAGAATTTTTTGGTCAACGATGGCGGCGCGTGGATCAACAGTGGTGACTCGTGGGGTTTGTCGTAGTGGCACGTTAGGCAAGTTTCGGATGCACTCCCCATGGTGTAGTTTCACGCGCAGTGGCTCGACACAATCCGCGACTTGAGATGGTTGACGAATTTGCTTCTGCTTTAGCTTGGAGGCTTAGACACTTAACGACTACTAGGCTTGCGACTCAAACAAAAATTGTTGTAGGTTTAGGAACAACAACGTGGAGGCTTAGCTTGCGATAGACCTGCTTCAGCGACACAACAGAACATGAGACGCCGTCTCGAGCTATGTGCAGCTTATGATGGAGAACAATGCTCTTCAATTCTTGGTTGATGACGACGTGGGCATGCCAACGACTGACAAGTGAAAGGATGACGGTGACGGTTGGGTTTCCAGCGAGTTCGAAATCATCCCCAACGCGAATCCCTAGGCAATCAATTACAACTTCTTGAGGTTAGTGCTACACAGATTTCAGAAGGGAAAGGAGATGAACTCGAGTCCTTGTGGCTGCGTTTGATGTATGAAAACCTGCTGGAGGAGACAGGTTTTTTATGTATAGAGATAAAGTTAACTCATTTACAATATTTCCCCTCGGAGGGCAAAAGACAACCTTGCACCTTAAAGACAAGGAGTCTCAAGTTCTCGAAGGTTTCTTAAATAATTTAAAGCTACCTAACAACCTCGGGAATCTACAATCATATCTTAAGTACAAACGGGAAAAATTGAAGCGGTTACATTTATTGTAGTTGAGCGCTTACAAAAAAAGAATGCCTTATTTTCCTCTTTCACTAGCTTGGTGTGTTATGTGCCAGGCAAGTTCGGAATGCTAATCATTCCTTTACAAATAGAGTTTGGATGCATGTTTTACAGATTTTTTGTTGGTCTTTGGCCTTTCCAAAGGGCATAAAATATTTTTCCTATTTACCATTTTTGTGGGGGCACCTGTTTCATGGTAATAAGAAGCTTCTTTGATTATCATTATGTCGAGCCTTCTTATGGCTGATTTGAGGTGAACGGAATAATTGATTCTTTCAAGATATTTTCTGGAGCTTTGATCATCTCCATGAACTGATTCTAACATCAGTTTATTTTTTCATGTTTTAGTTTGATTTATTCTATCTCCAATTGAAATATTTTATTGTTAAGCCCGTCAGGCATTGGGATCTCTCTTCCCTTTTTTTCATAACATCAAAGAAATTGTTTTTTTTTTTTCCAAAAAAGAAAAATTGTTAAGTCATGGATATACTTGGTGACCACTATGGGAATCGTTCTTGGTTACTTTTGGGTTTAGGTTGGAGAATGGCCTCGTATATGGGAGCTCATAAGTCATGTTGTCCATCCTGTTTTGCAGCTTGTTGTAGAAAGTGTGAGAACAAGGCAACTGCAGGAGATTATGCTCATAGATAAGCAGACTCTGGAGAAGGAGGTTCAGCAAGCCAATGCATCTCTTGTTCTTAACGAGATGAAGGCTGCTAGAATTGAAGACCAGGTAACATTAGCATCATGTTTAAACATCAATGGTAGGGATGGAGCTTGTAATTTTCTCTGAATGATTGTAGCGTGGTTATTATTTCAGTTGAGAGGTTGCTTGGATCATATTCAGAAAATTGAAGAAGACAAGTCAAAAGACACAAATGCTCTAGAAAACACTCAAAAATTGTTATTGGATATTAGAATAGCATCTCAGCAAACGAGGGTGTCACTCGATCATTCTCAATCTAAAGTTGAAAGAAGTCGAACAACACAAGCCGAGCTGCAGATACAGCTAGCAAAAGAAAGGTGAATATTTTCTGTTTTTTTTTCTTCTCTTTTATTTTTGTAGAACGTGCAAGTGATTGTTACTTCTATTTTAGGTTTGTGAAGAAGAGGATTGAAGAACAACTGGAAGTTGCTGGCAGAAAGGCTTCGTATCTTGAGGCACAGATGGAAAGCTCATCTGTAGTTGAAAAGCTCCACGAGGAACTTAGAGAATACGAAAAGATAGTGAATTGCAAAATTTGTGTCAACAGTAGAAAGCAGGTAATATCTTTTGTAGCATATGTAGATTACTGTGCATTTTTAGCTTGGAAGTTGTAAATTTTGTAACATCCTTGCAATTTATCTGCTTGCTTCCATGAATATATTAACGAGGAAATCTTAGTCGGCAAGTGACTGGGAGGTGGATGTCATGTAAAATATAAAGCTTATTGTAAATGGTACAATGGATTGTTTTGGGGAAAAAAATCCTGTATTAGATTCAAAAAGATTGTTGTATGAGGTATAGTGTTTTCAAGGCTATCGTCTTTCCTCGCCTATTTTCATCGCCTTGCACATAGGCAAGTATTGCGCCTCTAAAAAAAACCAAGGCAAGTGCCTTCAGTCAGGCCCTCACCTTTTGTCGCCATTTTTGCGCCCTGCATCGTTTTCGCCTCATGCCAAGGCGTGTGCCTTGTTAAAGATTTATTTATGTATCAATATGCTAACTTAATACCCATGAAAATAATCTAGAATTTGCTCATGAAGGAGTCCTATGCAAAGTCATTCTAAAGATATTGAATTTGTTTGATTTTTCTATTTCAATTATATTTATATGGCGTGTTTTTATTTTTTATAGTTATTTGGCGTATAATCTCGAGTTTTTTATACTTTCGGTTATCCAAAGTTTTTTATTTAAATAATAATTTATATATATGCTATATCTTATAATATGTTATTCTTTTACTTTTTACTTTTTAGTATTATTTTGTATAAATTTTATATTTTATGGGAACAAAAATATGTTATATAAATCAATTTATGCGGAATATATTGTTTTGTTATGCATTTATTTGATGTGTCTCTGTTCACTCATGCCTCGCCTTTTTATCGCCTCTTGCTTTGAGGCGATCAAGGGGAGTATGGCCTTGCGCTTTGAAAACAGTGATCAACTTTGAATGTTGAAGTTTTATGTTTTCTAACTTGTTCAATATATCTGTCTTTAATCTCTTTTCATTTGTTCGCTTCATTTCATGTTAAATTTTTTTTTCTTTTGGTGCTTCAGGTTGTCATTACTAAGTGCTTCCACTTGTTCTGCAATCCCTGTGTACAAGATATATTGAAGAGTCAGCATCGCAAATGTCCAAGATGTAGTGCAAGTTTTGGGCCTAATGATGTCAAGCAAGTTTTCTTTTGACTTGAAACTGGGTTTATGTGCCTCTCGATAAGGCTTAACACAGCCGCTTTTGGTGCAAATTTAATGGCCATTTGGTTGATGAAAGAGTTGACATGAGGATACAGACAGGTTTATGTGTATAACTATGCTAGAATGTAGAGCAAACAGTGTGTGAGGCGAGAGCAAGGAATATGGAATTCCTGCTGCATAGCAATTTAAGCAAATCATTTAGATTGTTGATTTGGTTCTAGTTTGTGATTTTATTAAAAGTTTGCAGATTTCTGTTCCATTCTCTTATGTTGTGCAAAGCAACTGGAAGCTATTCATCATTTGCAGATTAATCCAAGTCGCTTCACTGCTATACGATAGAGTAGATGGACATACATGAACAAGTTTGACTTTAATCAACCAAAAATTAGCACGGCTACTGTAACTGCTGAAGCTAGAGTGATGCTTGGTGTTCTTATGCAACGGGTTTGCCCTTTGGAAACAACTGGTGGAACGTCATCATTCCTGCTGGCAAAAAATTTTGTACATGATTTGGTTAGGTCCTAGAAAATAATATTTCCATTCGATTGATCTTATACATTTATTCCTCTTTATTCTCATTCTGATGTATTTGAGAGTCCATGTTTTGATGCTTAGCGAATCTATCAATGCACATGAGATGCTTTATCAGTAACATAGTATAAGCTTTGCTTGTTTATTTGGTTTACTTAATCTTATTCTCATTTATTTATTTTATTTTTATTTTTATGTTCGACATTGATCCTGTAGCTGTTGGTTGCTCCTCTGGCGAGAAATGAAGATGGAGCTTTATCGTGTTTTTCCATTTCTTCAGGCCAAAGATGAGCATTCTTTAACCTGAACAGTTTTTTTTTTCAACATTGAAAAAGAGAGCCTCATAATATCAAAATAATAATAATAATAATAATAATAATAATAATAACAATAATAATAATACAGCCTTCAATGGTATAGCAACCAAGCTGGAAATTCTAGTTGTCCAGAGTATTAGTGATTTACTGATGTGAGATATGCTTGCATTTTCCTTGTTCATTACTGCCAAGATTTTTGTTGCACTTTGCATTAAGCTTTTGTAAGCTTTGTGTGATCTTAAGTTTGAGATTACTTAAGCCAAGAGAGAAGCACCCAGTAATACACATCTTGTACAATGCATATAAATTTTGTACATTGTTTTTAAGTCTACTGTTACATTGTTTGTTTTTACTGTGTCAATTCATGTCAACTGTTCAGCGGCGTTTTAAACATATCATGTGAAATTCTTTTTTGTGTAAAGATGATTAGGGTTCTATTGTACGGATGTTGAACTTTGATCACAGCCAGGAAGGATTATGCTGTCTTGTTTCTGACCTGTAGATTATGGGGCTAAAGCTCAACCTAGTGACAGATTTTCTTCGTTGTTTGAATTTTGTCAAGGGTTTCAGAGGTTGAATTTAGTGTTAAGCAAGTTCTGAAAGATTCTCATTTTTTTTTATATATATAAGCGGGGTTCTGTAATTCTACTTACTAAAAGACTTGTCCCTTGATGTACAGACCATGTAAGAAGGAACAAAATGAAGACAGCTCACATCAAAAGCATACAAGTACCACATGATTGCTCATAATACCTCCTTTGGATTCATAAAGCAACAAATTCGGAGGAAACTTACTACATAGGGTATGGTTTCTTTTCTCTCCTTTTCCGTTGGGTCAGAGCCCATCAGTCTTTATGGCTGAATCAACATGCTATTGGATAGTCTCCTTTTCCCTTTTTTTTCTTTTCCCTCTCAAACGTATTACTTTCTTTGATTGATTGTTATTATCTTGATCTGTTGTACATAGGGCCAATTATTTGATGAATGGCGATCATGGGTTTTGGTTGTGGAGCAGATTTCAATAAAGACAATATTGATGTCAACTCGCTCATCAAATAACTCCATTTGCAAGGTATTTCAATAGTTCTATTATTCCTTCTTGTCCTTCACTTTTGTCATACTCTAATTATTATTAAATCAGAAAACCATTTCAGCAATTGGGTACCATTAATTAAATCTCTCCTTTAAAAAAAATCCTTTAATTAAGAGAATAATTTCATCTTTGCAATATTTATGTTTATGTTGGGGCCAACGGATCTTTATCATCTTTAAACTTTGGTCTATAGTTGAATAAAATGATGGCTAATTGGAATATTACAAAGAATATAATGATGTTGGGCCAAGTTGAATGAGGTCACTTACCACTGAACCTTAAGAATTGAAAACAAGTGATCAATGAACAAGATAAGATGATCTCTTCGTCAAAAAAATTTGATGTTTCTCTCTGTTTGCTAGTTGTTGGAAATTGGAAATTCAATTATCCTCCCTTATTTTTGTAGCAGCCAGCTGCCTTTATGTCATTAACTCGTGTTTTATTGGACTTCTAAAAAACTTGTTTGAGGTGTTCTTATTTTGACTTGGGCACTTCGCTTTCAACAACTCAACAGGGGCAGCCTAGGTAGTTGAGGGTGGTATGCTCATTCGAGACAGCTAGAAGTGCTTAAGCAAGAAAGCTATTACGGTCGAGGGATAGGCCAGAGGTGTTCGGTTATATTGAGGCAAAATTATGATTTCACGGTGTCTAAAAATAAGCAATCCAACAATCTCAATCTTCAACATAATGTGTAGATGCTACTTCAATGACGATAATTCAATTTATACTCAAATGTCAATAAAAAATCTACTTAGTTAAAAGTATGTTTTCACGTAAGAAAATTACATTTTTATTAGTTTACACCAAAAATTTCAAATTTTCAATTTGAGCCTTAAATTTAGATTAGTGATGCAATTTTTATCCATCCATCAATTTTCACCAACTTATTAATTTGAAAAACAAAACATAATTCTTCATAAACAAGTTTTGAATTATAAAAAATCATTATTATAATTCATTTGAATCTTATGGGAATACCTATTTCTTACCATTTTCTGTGCGAACACCTAAAAGAAGGAACAAGTTTCAACGTTTATTGAGTTCAAGTTAAAATTACAACTCACCCTTAGTTTGAAATGAAATTGGTTGTTGAAAAAATTTGTAGAACCCTATTTATTTATTATTATTATTTTAGTAAGGAGTGTAAGTGTAGAGTTAATGAAAGTTGAAATAATTAAATTGTTTTGGAATTGAGTGATAGTTTTGACGGAAAATTTGAGGAGGGTTTGATGAGTAGTTTGATAAAGATTTACTATTTACTATAAATATTTTTGAGAAATAGTGATTTACTATTCTTTTTCTATAAAGAAAAATAAAGAAAGGTAGTCCAAATGACAAGTTTCTAAATAAACTTTTATTTAATTAAATTAAAATAAAAAAAGGTTCATTTGTATGCAAAAGATTTAGACATAGAATACATAAAATCAGGTTTTCAAGCGATTGAAAACGTAATCATTTTAGATGAAAATTACAGTGTAACGATATGAACTTCAAATCTGTTAATCCTCCAAACCACGAAAAACTGGGATTGTTTTGGGGTTCATCTGCAATAACCAAGGATGGGGGAAAACTAAAAAAAAAAAAAAAAAAAAAAAAAAAAAAAAAAAAAATTATCTGTTGCTCATTTCTTTTATTAGAACAAAAACACATCACCTTTGTAAACAGAAGTTAATGAAAAAGAGTGGAAAATGAAACAACTTAAATGAGCTCCCAGAAGGAAGGCTCTTCCAGCCGGAAACCAGAATGATCGGCCGCCGCACAAAACTGCCATAACGAGGAATGATAAACAAAATCAGAACTTCCTGCGAACAGATCAGGCAAATCGAACAATGTCTCATCACCGGCTGAATCCTCCTCTGTACGCTCTCCGCCGTTCTCCGGTGCTTCCCCTACTCCGCCATCAGAGTTTGCTCCGGTGGAAAATGTAGCGGTCGCCGCCTGTGCCGCGGCGGCCTGAATGTCCTTGTGGGACTTGGAGAGCGGGCGAGGAAGGAACTTTGCAAATTCAGGGAAATTGAGAAAAGCTGAGTGCCCCTTTATGGCGAGCGCCGCCGCGTCATGGGCTCGGGCAGCCATTTCCGCCGTGGGGTAGGTTCCAAGCCAAATCCTTGTCTTCTTCCTTGGCTCTCGAATCTCAGAAACCCATTTGCCCCAGTTTCGTTTACGAACGCCTCTGAATATTTGGTTGCTTTGTTTTGTGTTGGCAGAGATTTCTCCATTTCCATGGCCTGTGATAGAGCAGGTAGTAGCTTTGGCATCAGATGCTTCAATGTGATTGAAAAATTGTTCCATTGGATTATGGTGGGAGAGGCAATGCCTATAATTTTGGCTCAACTATGGGTGGCCTGCCCTTTTATTTTCATGTTTACTTTCATACAACAGCATACCCTGTTTTTCTTTTTTTCTTTTTTTTTTTTAATGTTTGGGTTTGAAATGGGATGGGCTGCTTTGGTTGTGTTGTGTGAAGGACAAGAAAGAATAAGAGTAGAAAAGAAGGATTGGGGTCCAATGTTTTTTGAAAAATAAAGAGAACAGCTCAATCCCTAAATTGATTTCCATGTGATTCTCTTGCAAATGCATGTTCTCATTAAAATATTATACCAAATTTCAACCTTTTACTTTCTTCCTATTTTTGTTTATTATTAAAATCTTAAATTGGTCTTCTAAATAATCACTAAATTCCGTCTTTTCTTATCGATTGATTGGATTTGGAGGGAAGGAAGATGAGAGAAATAGGACAAGATTTTTTGTTTGTTTAATACATAACACTTCTTCTTAGCTCGTTCTCAACCTTTCTCCAACATCATGCCAAACTTTTTATCAAATTTAATTTAAAATAACCACCTCTCTCCTAAAACACAAATTTCAATAGAAGTTTGTACAATATTTCTTCCTAAAAACACAAATTCTCAAACAAATGATTCGTATTCTCAAATTACTCAATTTCTTCTTCTTCCTTCATTTCTTCTCCTCTCCTCTTATGAATCTCAAAATCTAATCACTCCTTAAGGGTGTGTTTAGAACAAAGGGAATGAGAATAATGATTATTGGAGAAATAAGAATTAGGAGGAGAATGAGAAAGAGAATGATTATAAAGAGAATGATTAATTGTGTTTGGGTGAGGAGAATGATACTGAGAAAAATAAAATAACTGGTATGATGCGAGTGAAAAATAGTTACGAGGAGAATAGAAAATTGTTGCGAGAAGAATAACGAGTAATTAAGAGGAGAATAAAAAGGTGATTTTGGAAAAACATGATTACGAGAGAAATTATTCTCGATGACCCAAACACTGGAATACATTATACTTTCAATTCCCTCTTTGATTAATGGAGGCCCAAACATTCCGACAATGACACAAAGAAGGTGAGGAGAGATGAAGTATAAATTAGTGAATTATGTTGGATGCATTATGATTTTTATTCATAACACTTGTATATGTAATCAACCCAAAATTTATAAAATATGGAACACAAATAAGAATAAAAACATTTAAAGTTAATGGAATATTTGAAAGCTAAAGCAAAACTCAAAATAAAAAATGCTAAATATGGGTGCATCCCTCGTGTTTCGGCCTTGTTTTTTCTTCGGATAAATGTTGAAGTTGGCTTTGTTTTTACATTCCTCCTTTAAATTCTTCTAATAAGTTTGTGTCACTTCAATTTAGTATATTCAATATATCAACCAATTATTTTAAGCTTCTCATCTAAATAAAATGCTAATATATACTAAATTAGCAAGACAAATTCCAATCCCCAAAACGACTAAACGTTGACTTAGTCCAATATTCCAAATAGAATAAATATATCAAAATTAATCAAATAATTCAAAGCCCAACCTAATTCTGTTATAAATAAATAAATAATAATAATAAATAAAAGACACATGCAAAACATAGCATTTTAAAATGAAATTTACCAAATAATCCAAAACTCACCAACTTAGGCTGCCCAAGTCAAGTGGATTTTAAATAATCCTAGTTGGTCTCTACCTCATCTTCAAACAACAAAATATCTAAACGAGTTATTTTAATCATTCAAAATAACTATTCATTTTTTACTGCTCAAAATAATCATTTATTTTTAACAACTCTTTTCTAATCAATCATTTTAATTATTCATTTTGAACAAACTGATTTCTAACCCTCAAAACATCACTCATTTTTAACCTCATGAAAACCACCTATTGTGTGCAATTACTTTTTGAAAACTATCATCCAAACGAGTTGTCAACTCCTCTTTAAATAACTACGTCAAAACAAGCTACTAATAAAACTTAAATTTCTAATCACACAAACTAACCTCTCATTTATTATTACTCTACAATTTAACATCCGAACCAGCTATTACAAATGAGTTATTAATAAAATTCAAATTTCTAACCACTCAAAAAATCTCTCATTTGTTTTGTGTTATTAACATGTTGTTACAAATGAGCAATATTTAGAAATTTATCTTCAAACAATCATATCCAAAGTAACTATTATAATTACTAATTTTTAATCAATTATTATTTTTAACCACACAAAATAATAATTTATTTATAACCATTCATTTCTAAATATTCACTTCTAATCATTTATTTCCAGCATTTTATTTCTTACCTTTCAAAATAATCACTCATTTCTAACTAAATTCACACGATTTATTGTCTATCATCACTCTAAAAACAAGCTATTAATTGCAACTCCTCTACGAAACCAAGATTTTTACTAACACTTAACTTTCTAACTACTCAAAATAATCTCTGTTTTATAATCACTCTACAATTCTATATCCAAACATCTTTCTAGATTTAAATATTCCACTTTTAAATATTATTGAATTAAAAATAATATTTTTTAAAGTTTAATTTTATTAATAATTTTGTTTGTAAATTTAATTTCTATATTTTCAATAGATATTAGAATTAGTCTACATCATTAATTTGAGGGTTTTATTATTACCATTATTTAGATTACAACATTTGAGAATAAGAGATTCGAACCCGTGTACTGATGATTCTATTTAATTTGAGATTACAAAATTGGGTATTAACTTAAAATATTTTTTTTTAGTCAACAATAATTGAGGGGGTGATGATTGGAATTTATGAACATAAAGACAATATTTAAATTGACCTATTTAATTTTTACTACTTGGGACAAAATTATTAACAAAGTTGACCGCAAATAGAGACATATATAAGTGTATTCATTTTTTAAGATCGATGACACATATACTTGTTAGGCTCATCAATGTTGCTCTCTATTTGACGTCATTAAATTACAGAAATTGTGCTCAAATATAAAAATAAATAAAAAAAGAAAAGGACGTACGCTGATACGAGGAGGGGGAGACTAGCTATAATGCACGTACCTCTCTAAGTCAATATGTTCTTTTTAAAGTACCAGGAACGCAAATCTTACCTAGAGACCACCTACAAGATCAAACCATAGTCACAATGTTAAACTAAATAACTACAAAATAATAAAACTAAAAACCATAGTCACAATGTTAAACTAAATAACTACAAAATAATAAAACTAACGCGTTAGAATCGAGAGGGAGCCCACCTCTCAAGCCCAAGTCTTCCACCAACTGCGCCACCCCCTTGGGGACTTAAAAAGACATATTTGATTGTGTGTAATAACCAAAAGCCATGCATGCACATCTTTAAAAGAACATGCATATGATAATTACCTGAATTAAGTACTCTTCATTCTCTTTCTACTCGTACAATCATCCTTCACAATAACGTCCCTCTTCCTTTTCAGATCTATATCTATACTTTAGTATGGATATATATATAATTGTACATTTGTAGCCTACATGGTTTTCATATATATATATATATATATATATATGATGTATATATGTTTTAAAGTACGACTCTACTTTAGATATAATGTGCATGCATGCATATGCTAACCAAATTATCTATAAACTGTCATAGTAACGTAAATATACACTAATAATTAGATGATATCAAAAGTATACAATATAAATATTAAAAAATATACAATATTATATCAAATCGTCAAGATAAAATCTCCAATATATTGTTATAGAACAAAATAAGGTATTTCTTATCAAGAATGGATTAGCTAGTTACAACACACACGCACACCTAATTAATTAAAGGCTAAATAAAACATTAAGCGTTTAGAGGACAGACATGCATTTAACTTTATTACAAACAAACCTTAATTAATTAAACTGCTAATAATTCATGCATGCATGTATATCCATCTCTGTTACATTATTGTTACCGTTTGTTCTTTCCCATTTTCATCGCATTCTCCCAACAGTCGTAATGTTTCATTCTATTATATATATATATTCTTCTAAATCTCTTCCTTTTTCTCTACAAAATCCCAAAGTTTTTCTTTTCTTTTCTTTAATCCCACAGTCAAACACACACACAGTTTAGTTTCCACAGACACACACATCTCTCATATAAAGCCTCATCATCATATATATATGGACAATGTTGATGTCTTTAATGGTAATCATTTGAACCCTGAGGCAAAAGAATGGAGCCCTATTTACGATTGCGCTCCCGAAGAAGATCGATGCCTCTTTCTCACTTTCTCCAATGGCTATCCACTCTCGGAGCACCAAATCGTCAACTTCTTCATCCGGTACGCCCTTCATAACAACACATTTTTACATTCTAAATTTTCAAAAACATTTAGCAAAGTCATAAACTGGGGAAATTTTTTATTTTTTAACATTTACATGTAAATTGACCTCCCTTAATTACATATGCATGTTTTTTAACATATCTAAAAGACATTAGGCATCATTATTTTTCTATCTTCACAATTTTTTATATAGTTAGGGCTACAAATCTTCTTTGTTTTGCTATTTTGAATCTTCTCTCCACTTTTTTATCACTGATTGCATATGTATATAGAAAATACGGGCCGTGCATCGAAAGGGTTTACGTGCATTATCGGGAGGGAGAGAACCAACCTCCATTGTTTGGGAAGGTGGTATTTGTTGCATCTACAGTACCAGCAATCATCATGGAAGGGAAACAAGAAGCCAAGTTTTGTATCGAGAGTAAAACGCTATGGTGTAAGAGATACGAGGCTCGGAAAGCTCGAATAAGGGTTTCGGTTTTAGGGTCTCGGACGATGACGAAACCTAGAAATGTAAATTAATGAGAATTTGAGTCAAGTACTGCTGTTGAAGCGGTAGGTGTTTTGGATTTGTTTGTTCGTGTTTTGAAATGGAAGGGAGAGATGAGACATACGTCAGTTTCTTTGCTGAAATAAAAAGAGCAATTAGTTAATGAGGGTTTTCTGCCTGTTCAAATTCAAATCTCTGATATATTATTTTGTTTTGTATCTTTCTCTCTTAATTATACCCATTTGTTTGCTGTAATTAACGGATTATTACACATAATTTAAAATTTCAAGTAGCTCATAATTGTAAGCTTCTTTATGTGGCTTCATTAATCTTTGAATCTGGCTGGTCAATCAATCAATGCATAATGGCTAAATGCGGTTCATTAATCAACCAAAGTTTGTCAAGAACAGGGGACAGGCTGCTATCGGTTAAGGAAAATCCTTGATATTTTACAAAAATGCTCTAAATATATATATTTTTTAATTTAATTTATTTTTTTGTTATGATGCAAATTGACCCAGATTGACTATCATCAGAGCAGATAAGAACAACAGACTTACCTTGACAAATGAGTAGATATATTAAAAAATTTCAAAATTGATTAACCAATTGTTTTAACATGATTGATTGATAGAATAGGTAGTAAAGTTGATCATATTAGGCAAGAAATGATAGGGAATCAGATAGAACCAAGAAGAAAT
>JBBMEG010043712.1:0-18482 GCA_037832605.1 Cyclanthera cordifolia | reverse complement strand
GTTTACTGGCCAGGAATGAAGGCCCGAGTAAAATCATTTGTGGCCAAATGTGAGGTATGTGTACAAGCAAAACATCTATCATTAGCCCCCGCAGGTCTCCTTCAGCCGCTACCAATCCCAGAAAGGATTTGGGAAGACATCTCGATGGATTTTATTGAAGGCCTTCCCAGGTCAGACGGGCGAGATACCATTTTTGTAGTGGTCGACCGACTATCCAAATATGCTCATTTCATCACACTCCAACATCCGTTTACAGCACTATCGCTGGCACAGGTATTCCTAAAAGAAATAGTTCGGTTACATGGCATACCGAGAAGCATTGTTTCAGATAGAGACAAAATTTTCACCAGCTTGTTCTGGGAAGAACTGTTCAAAGCGTCCGGGACAAAACTACATCGTAGCACCACTTATCACCCTCAAACAGATGGGCAAACGGAAGTAGTAAACCGTTGCTTGGAGTCATACTTGCGTTGCTTCGTGATGACCCAACCCAAGACATGGAGTCAGTGGATTCCGTGGGCGGAGTACAGTTACAACACATCCTTTCATTCGGCCACGAAAATGACACCTTTTGAAACAGTTTATGGGCGCACCGCCCCGCCAATATTAAGTTACGAAGGAGGAAAGAGTCAGTGGGCAATGGTGGACTCACTCCTGCAAGACCGAGACAAAATGCTAGAAACACTTAAAGAAACATTACGCCGAACCCAGCAATCAATGAAGGACAGTGCGGATAAAAATCGGCGAGACGTACAATATGAAGCAGGGGACTTGGTATATGTTAAACTGAGACCATACCGTCAATCAACACTAGCAAAGTTTAAACATCCCAAGTTGGCACCACGTTTCATCGGACCATACCGGGTGGTAGAAAAAGTGGGACAGGTAGCATATCGCCTGGACTTACCAGAGACAACCAGAATCCATCCTATTTTTCACGTCTCGGTCCTTCGGAAGGCAACGGGAACTTCGGTAATGGTCCTGGCAAAACCGTCGTCAGTAAGGGACGATTTGCGAATGGAAATCAAACCCACTGCGGTAGTGGGCATACGAGAAGCAACAGAAAGAAGCAAGACTCGGGAAGTACTAATACAATGGGAAGACTGTGAACCGGAAGAGGCAACATGGGAGGACGCAGATGTTATCAAAACACAATTTTCGGAACTTCACCTCGAAGAAAAGTTGGCACGTTGGGAAGCAGATGTTATAAAAAGCCAGAAGCCATTACTCGTCTACTCTAGGAGGAATAGACAAAGCTCGAAAATGTAAATTTGTTGTCCACCTTGAGGACAAGGTGCTTTAAAAAGGGGAGGGTAATTGATAGCATCGAAGATTGAAAAGGTAGTTATAACCGACTTCTTGTTAGGAGGTTATACAGTTAGTAGTTTGTTGTTAAACTAACTATGGTTAGTTAGTTAGTTGTTAGCCATTTGGATTAACTAACTAGCCTATATAATGTACCCTCTATCCACATAATGAGATATCGAAATTGATTTGGACTTTTATGAGTGAGTGGCCTTTGATAGATTCTATCACTGTATTGTTAGTACATGAAGGACAATCAGATTTGTAGTTTATTGTGATGCTTTTAAGAAGGGTCTTGGTGGAGTTTGATGTAAAGAGGACAAGTGATAGCCTACGCTTCAAGACAACTAAAGGTTTATGAGCAAAACTACCCAACTCATGATTTAGAATAACTCGTAGTTGTCTTTGTTTTAAAGATTTTGAGACATTACCTATATGGAGAAAAGATTCAAATCTTTACTGACTATAAAAGCATTAAGTACTTCTTTACCGAGAAAGAGTTGAACATGAGGTAGCGTCGTTGGCTAGAGATAGTGAAAGATTATGCGAGATTTTGTATCACCCTAGTAAAGCTAATGTAGTTGCAGATGCATTGAGTAGGAAAGCACATAGATCAGCAGCGTTGTTTATAACTAAGTTCCATTGCAAAGAGAATTGGATAGAGCTATAATTGTTCTAGTCAAAGAAGCTACAACAAAGTTAGCCAGGTTGACCATTCAGTCCACCTTGAGACAGAAGATTATTGAGGGTCAACAGAGTGACCATAGGTTAACTATTCTGTTTGGTAAAGTTCATGCCGAGGAAGGCAGTGATTGGTAAATAGCTTCAGATGTGGGTTTACATTTTAGACAGCGGTCGGTAGTCTCTGCAGATCCCGAGATGAGAACTGCATTATAGACAGAGTCACACAGTTTGCCATTTGTTTGGCATCAAGGAGGTACTAAGATGTATCAAGACTTGAATTGGTGGAATAACATGAAAAGCGATATTATGGTATTTGTGAGTAGATACTTGATGTGCCAGCAAGTGAAAGCGCCGAGACAGAAACCCATCAATTTATTGCAACCCTTAAATGTGCCAGAGTGGAAGTGGAACGACATTTCGATAAATTTTATTACGAGACTTCCTAGGACATATAGAGGATTCACCATGATTAGGGTGATTGTGGATAAACTTACCAAGTGCACTCATTTTATTATAGAAGCCCTAGATTATTCAGTTTAGAAATGGCAAGGTTGTACTTGGAACAGATTGTGAGGTACCATGGGGTCCTTGTGAGTATTGTTTCATATATGTATTCTCGTTTCACTTCGTGCTTCTGGAAAAGTCTTCAGGAAGGGTTAGGAACTACTTGCAAGTTCAGTACCGCTTTTCATCTATAGAAGGATGGACTGGTTATAAGAGTTAAAATAGGTCCTTAAGAATATGTTAAGAGCTTGTGTCATTGATTTTCCAGGTAAATGAGATAAGTGGTTGTATCTGATGGAGTTTGCTTACAACAACAACTATCAGGCCAATATAGAGATGATACAGTTTAAGGATTTGTATGGCAAACATTGTAGATCACCTACTTTCTGGGAAGAGGTAGGTGAGGAAAAATTATTGGGCCACAAGTAATTGCAGTTGACCAATGATGCAGTATAGAAGATTCGTGCCAGAATACTTACTGCTCAGGTTCAACAGAAAAGTTCTGTAGATGAGCGAAGAAGAGATTTCGAGTTCGAAATTGGAGATCACATGTTTATGAAAGTACACATATTAGAGGTGTTGTGAGCTTTGGTTCAAAAGGAAAGTTAAGTCCGAGATTCGTTGAACCATTTGTGATCCTAGTCGTTGCTTATAGGTTGGCAATTCCCCCTACTTTGTCAAGAGTTCATAATGTTTTCCATGTTTCTATGCTAATAAGTATATGCACGATCCGACTCACATAATTGATTATGAGCCGTTGAAATTGAATGAGGATTTGAGTTTTGAAGAAGAACCCATGGAGATTCTGAATAGTGATTATAAAGTGTTGAGGAACAAAGAAATCAATTTTGTGAAAGTTCTTTGGAGAAACCAAACAGTTAGAGATGCGACTTGGGAATATGAAGAAGATATATGCTTCCACAACCCGAGTTGTCAGTGCTTAGTGAACTTTCAAGGACGAAAGTTCTCTAAGTGGGGAGTATTGTAACAATCCTAAGATTCCCCTAATTTGTAAATTAAAGTTAGAAATTTTTAAAAAATTAAAAAGAGTTTTGACAAAATTACCCTTCGGGTTTCCTTATTGGATATAGAAAAAGAAGGTTAAAACTGTAATTTTGTAGAAGATAGACATTTTTGTAATGTTCAGCAACTTTGGCAACTATAAAAGGCCAAATTAGAGCTTTTTGGCTCATAATTTCCTTATCATATCGCAATCATCACGTGTTACTGCTTTTTGCGCCTCACGCAGTCCGATACCACCTTTTTACAAAATTATGAACAGCATTGTCGTGTGTTTCCATGCCTGCTAATTGCTTAATGATTGTCACTGCCGTTGCAGATTGAGCCAGCAACTGAAGCTCGCCACGCGTTTACCTGTCATTCACGCCCGAGCCACGGAATAGAGCCAATCAGCATTCGCCGCCATTACAACCAATCTCTGTCCGCCACTGTGTTAGCCAATTCAGTGTCGTCGCTCGCCTTCCTATAACCGTTAAACTCGTGTTGGTTTCTCAGTGGACCACCCGTGTCAATCGCAGCTTCAGATTGGGTGAGTGATCTCTTGCAGCGTGCGTCGAGCCTCGCCAGTGTCCAGTCCGAGCCTTATGCACACACATTGAATCTCGCTAGCTCTTCCCGTTCTACCCCTGCACGCTCCAGAGCCTATGTTTCACGCATCGACGACTGTTTTCCACGCATCGCCGTCCGAATCCCACGCGCCGCTGCTATCCCTGGTGATCGGAAAAATCAAACTTTTTCCACTAAGGTAGATCTCATGCCTGGAGTCCGTTTTTTTAGGATTCAAGTGCAAATTCTCACTCATTTGTCGTGTATGGGCAACTTAAGGAGAAGTTTCTTCAAAGGATCCGAGATTTGAGCTTCAAGGGTTGTTTCGAGCAGTTTTAGGCCAAGGTAATGAATTGTTTCCCAGTACGTGTTCAATGTAGGTAATCTTGAGCATATTTGTGAATGATTGCATTGAATGCCTTTTTAATTAAAGTATTTGATGCCTGAGATTATGATATTGTTACGATGCCCTATTTATGAGATTCTAAGATTAAACCAGCATATGATAGCCTGTGTTTCCTATTATTCCTGAGTTTAATGATTGTGTTATGTTCCAAAGGGAACCAAGAATGTGATTTATGTTAAGGTGTTCCAAAGGGAACCATTGAGTTTAACCATGTATGCGAGTCCCAAAGAGAACAAGGTTTGTATAGAGCACGAGCTACGGTTAGGTCAGTAGTGTCTTAACTGTTAGACTCGAATATGGGATATGTCAAGTTTCGTGCGAGGGGACAATATTCCTCGTCACAGTAGTGTTAGGGATTAGAGGCGATCCGGTTAGCCATTCCTACCTAGAGTTTGCTTGATTTTTCCCAAGTGCGGTGTTTAGGAGTGAGAGTGTGGGCAATATCTAACTACAGAGGGTGCTTGTATTACCTCTTCGCGTCAGTGTTCAAATTCTGGCGGCAACCAGATTGCTTCAGCTCGCCGAGATGCCCCCACACTGGCATAAGTTACCAAGAGATTTGAGATTTAATTTGAGATAAACATTATATTCATGTTATTTTTGACTGATGTGTTCTTTAGATCTCGTGCTGGGACCCCTTACTGAGTTTCACGACTCACCTTTTCTATTATGGATTCCCTCCAGATACTCACATGACGAACCGAGATGGTTGGACTAGAGCTGATATGACCATGGGTTGTGCTGCATTGAGTTTTTATGAGTTTATTTATTAAAATTTATTTATGTTATCATTTGAAGCATCAACGGTTATTTAGAGACATGTTAAGTTAAGATTTCACTTGCCTTTAGTAATTAGTTTTCAAGGGTACCCTATTAAGTTCTTTGAATTCCGTTTATTGTTGAACTATTTAAGCTTTCAATAAATGCAAGTATTTATTAACATGTCTCTATGAGTTTTGTAAATGTTTATTCATGCATAAGGGTTAAGGCCCCAATTTTATATCTCCAAATATAATCATTTGCTAAATTAAATGATAAAAATGAATTTAAAATATAAAAAATGAAGTTAATAAAACTACAATCCTAAATTTCGTTGGTTTAGTGACATTTATGGAAAATTATTACTAATAACAACTTTTCGTTCACCTATTTTAATTATTTGATAATTCCTACATAACATATTTTCATTTATTTTTCTAGAATTTATTTTATCCCTCTTTAGCCAACTGGTTAAAGGTATCATTTAATGTGATTGAAGGCTATCAGCCGAGCTGATTGAAACAAAGACATTTTTTTTCATTTTACATAATTTGATCCAACTTTCAACTCCTCAGGAAAATATTATCAAAATTTTGCTAATCATGAAATTCTCATATATTAATTGATTTTTTATTTATTATATAATAGGTTAATAAACAAAATTGGATTATTTTGAAGAAAACTTAATTTTTCTCTTCAAATTTCGTAATAGACATTGATTTAAATGATAAACAACTTTAAATATTATTTAAATAAGGTAAATAAAATAAAATAAAAAAGGTTATATTCACTAATAAACTCAATTGTTAAGGTAAAGAACCAATGGATCATCACAGCTCAACGTGTCACTTGGTAGTTCGACTGTACAACCCAAACGTGTGGGATGACGATTCAAATTCAGAACATTTGTCCAGTCCGCCTTAACAAATTAAGTTGTGTGAGTGTACCGTTAGAATAAACTGGATTCAATTGATTAGTGCCAAGTTTCCCATTATTTTACCTCATCTCCACATTTCCAAGATTTTACTGAAGATAGCATTCACAAAGACACGTGAAGACAATTTTGCATCGTGAAAGCCTTTAACCGAAAATATGTCAGCTCAGTCGAGTTCATTACCAGAGTAGAGAATTCATCTTCAGATATATTATTTCGTGAACAAGAAACAAGAATTAATCTTCAGATCATAGAGGCAAAAATTAAAGACACTATGAAAAAGGAGCTTTAATTCTTAGAATACATACTTTTTTTTATCAGCCATCTCTATAAGAATTTGTCCATGCTTGCAGTCAAAGTTGTTTTGGGAACAGCTCCAATTATTGCTTCCTTTTTCTCACCATTTTTGAAGATAATAACTGTTGGGATGCTTTTGATACCGTATCTGGTTGCAATCCCAGCGTTGACATCTGTGTTAACCTTGTAAAATTTGAACTTTCCAGCATACTCCACAGATAAACTATCAACCACCGGATGAATCATGCGGCACGGACCGCACCACGGAGCCCAGAATTCAACTAGAACGGGTAATTCAGATTCCACAACCACTGTCTGCCAGGTAGCTTCTGAAGCCTCAGGTACTGCAAAATTCCACAAACGTCTGATTTCATTATAAACCTCAACAATGGCTTTCTTTTGCAGAGATACAACCAGGCAGCCATCAGAGAAAGGTCAAGAGATGAACATAAATTTACTTACTATTTTTTGGATAAAATATTCCTAATTGCAAACATTCCCTAATTATTGCAGGAATAAGCAAAAAAGAAAAACAACAAAATAGAATACAAAATTTACGTCAGAAAACTCCAAAATCGAAGAAAACACACGAATAGAAAGAACTTTCATTACGTGAGAAATTGCTACAACCACACAAAATTCTCTCCCCAACCCCAATTACATAAACACTATTTTCAAAGCTTATACTATTCATACCCTTGCCCCACTCTCTCACGAGATAATACAAAAAAAATTTAACTAGAGTCACCACACCGCTTAAAGTGTTTCTAATTGGGATACCTTGAATCCAAGGTCTCATACTCCTATTACAGTGCTTGGAGCACATCACTTCATTGCATTTTTCGACGTGGGATAATTTTCTTCAAATATTTTGCCAAAACCGAATATTACTAATAGGAATATACTTTTTTTTTTTGATATCTGTGACTATCCGTACCAGCTTGCGCGCACCTCGACTAATGTCACGGGACACACGTCTGACCCTACAACATTTGGATGTCAAAAGAAACCCGTACGAAACTAATTTACTAACATGAACTGAATTCTACGGCTCTCCAGAATTAATATCAACATCGCAGCAAGTGATCGAGTTTAAGTATTAGTACAATCCTGAACTCAAAAAGTCGATTAAGAGTCTCAATTCTTAAGATTCAAACAGAAAATTTCGATGTTCCCTTCCCAATAAAATAAGTAAGCCCCAATAGTAAAACAGAGACTTCCTAATAGAATTAAATTTTAAAAATTGACATGCAGCTGAGCAAATACTTCAGGCTATATATAGCTGAACGTGTGCAGCCTAAACACTTGTGAATATCCAAAAAAAAAAAGAATCACACAGCATATTTAATTGCATGATACTACTATTAAACCAACTTCGATAAAAATTGACTACAATAACTGACTTTAAGATTTATTAAAAAGTATATGAACTAAATGTTTAAAAGATAAAGAACTAAAAAAGAATGAAATCCAAAGTATATGAATCAAACCGGTGGTTTAACCTATACATATAATGCGAGGGTGTGCATCTACGTTTATAATATTAGATAAAGATACTCTGAAATGGACCGCTTTATGACACATTTTGATAGCTAAACAGCAGTTAGTTATTTAATAGCAATGATACAGAATAACAATAGACAAAAATAAAATGCTCAGCCACCAACACGTAAATAATTCAGAATCTCATCCATGCAAGGTAAATGGTGGCTACCTTGAGAATTAAGATGAATAGAAAAACACGTTAATGCATACAGAAAAGAGGGGGGAACTAGGCAGTACCAGAGGAGGGAAAGAACTAGGCCATTTTCTCCCAATGTACCTATTGAGCCGGTATCAGACCTGACCAGCTTTCTAATGACCGCTCTCTGTAACAGCATTAAGACTAAGGCAAAACAAAAATCATTTTCTCAATTTGGCATTCTACTCCTTATGCTAAGTGTCAATCTCCCCCTGAGACCCTCCCTCTCACAGGTTCCTGTCAAGGGAGCATTGGTAGAATTGTTGGTCACTCGCTTAAAGAAGAGCTTCAATATCATATAACTCCATACTACACGTAGCCTTAAAAGTATAGATGACAGACTTTTCAGTTCTAAGCTTAAGTTGGTACTAGAGGCACCTCTCTTCCAACTGCAACAAACCTAGGAAACGTCTACTGGTGGGATGTGGAGCAGGTTTGATATGGGCTCAATACAGTATCATATCAAAATATTTGAAAGTAAAATCTAGGTATATACAATGAACTCTAGCTTATAAATCACTTATAAATCTTTATACTAATGTTTGCCCGTTTGGTAATCATTTTACTTTTGGTTTTTGAAAATTAAGCTTACAACAACCATTCAAACGTATGCTTTCCTTACTTCAATATCTACACTTTTATTTATATTCTTACAGAAAACAAAAATATGAAAAAAAAAGTAGCTTATATGGTTTTTGGAATTTGGTTAGGATTCCAAGGGAAAATGAAGTCATTTTTAAGAGAATTTGAGCGAAAGCAAGCCAAAATTTCAAAACTCAAAACAAAAAACCAAATGGCTATCCTACCTACTCATTTGTTTAAAATATAATGCTAGAAGTTTCACTTTGAAATGTAAACACATTTCTACAATCCAATTCAGATTCATGGCAACTTACTATCACTCTACTTTACCTTCAGATCCAATCATATGTAGGGATAGGGAATATGCAACATACATCCGGACATAAACTTCAGAGTACAAAAATTTGACGAGCACATAAATTCAAAAAAGAAACTGAATACTTCTACACGACACTAATGATACATAAAACGAATATGATATAGAGAATAGACCTTGTGCTTTAAGGTCCTAGATCAGAGACAGGAAAACTAATTTCTCTCTTTGTCGCTCTACTTCTATACAAATCGTAAACTAAAAATGTCAAATCATTAATTATAAATTGTATACAATTTCTAATTGAGAATCAACCTTTTCAACTTTTCCATGATGATTGATTAATCGAGTTTCAAAATTTTAATTGCATTTCAACTTTTTAATGGTGACCTACTAACAGTACGATGTACAAGATTGAAGTATATTAAAATTTTCTCTCTCTACTCTTCATGAAACAACCGAACAAAACAGTAAAGGAAAGAAAAAAAAAAGTGAACCTATGGAAGCAGTTTCCTGAGCTTCGGAGACGATTCTGGCAGAACGGTGAGTAAATCTGGGACTGGATCTGACAGATCGTATAGACCGGGTGGCGAAGGTGTGTCCGACTTTCAAACCTGTATAGAGCGGGAGAGCGACGGAGGTTCGGCGGGCGGAGAAGGTGGTGGAAGGCAAGGCGGAGGAAGAAGGAAGAGTGAGGGAATCAAGAACCGTAGCCATGGTAGGGAAGGGATTGAACAACAGTATGGATCTGAGTGTGAGTATAAGGCGACTGTGAGAAAGAAGGTTTTGGGCAATGAATGGAGGACGATAGGATGAGGGCCTGACGTGACGTTAATCTAAACCTCTAAACATTAACCAATAAAACCCCTAACACGTGGCTCATAGACAGAAACTCCAGTCGTTTTAATCAAACCATCCAACGTTTATTTATATCTTTGAGTCAAACTCAATCTTAAATCACTTTAAGAAGGAAAAAGAAATGAAAAAAAAAAAAAAAAATTAAATAATAATAATGATTAATGATTAATAGAGGAAAGTTATTACCCAAAACATTAAAAAAAATTTAAGAATATTTAGAATTATTGTTTATAGCTAAGATCATACAAACATCTTTTTAATTTGATATTTACATGTGCTTGTTTGGAGTTTTTATAGAAATATTCAAAAATAATTTTTATTTTTAAAAACTTTGTCCAACCAAGAAGTGATTACATTTTTTTGTTTAAATCACGCTAAATCATTTTAAATTTGTAATCATTTAAAATAAAACTTCTACTATTATTTATTCAAAACACTCTTTCATATAGAAGGTGATTGGATTTTGGGTCGATAAGAGAAGAGAAGATGAAATGAAGGAATAAGAAGAAATTGAGTAAATTGGAGATATGAAGTATTTGTTGAGGTATTGGTGTTTTAGAGAGAACAGGTTGTAAAAAAAAATTATTAAAATTTATGTGTTTCGAGAGAAAATGTTTATTTTAGATTAAATTTATGTATATGTTGCCATGAAGATGTAATCAATTAAATTTGATCTCATCAAACCTCAAATCAAATTTAATTCAAATAAATTAAAAGTTATGGATTGAGTTGGTTTTTAATTGACCTAAATTAATTATTAACATAACCAAACTGAAATTTATTATTAATTTAAAAATAATTATTTATTTATAACATAATTATATATGTATATGTTTTTTTTTTATCTTTAAATTTTTTATTCTCTAAAAATCTTTTACATAATCTTTAAGTTAAAATAGCATTTTAGTCCTTAGACTTTAGAATTTGTTCCATTTTGATCCCTATAGTTTCATAAGTCTAAATTTGGTCCCTAAAATTTCCATAAACCTCAAATTTAGTCTCTCAAGTTAAATTTTTGACGGACTTCCGTTAAAATGAGATGGTGTATTTTTATTTTTATTTTCCTTCCTCGCTTCATTTTTATTTTTATTTTTGGATTTAAAACATGTATAGAAAGACAAGAAACAAGAAACAGTGATTAATAAAGAAAATTATAAAGAGAAAGGTTAAACTAGATAGAAATTAGGAAAGAACTCTTACCTTTGAAGTTTGCTTTGAACTTCGGCGCTAACAACTTCAAGAAACAGAAGATAAGTAACGATTATAGCAAGAAATTGCTATAATCATCATAGAATGAAGGAAAACCAGCGAGGAAGCAACGACTCTAGCAAGGAAGAGCTAGAATCGTCACTATCGCCTGCAATAGTCATTTTTGGAAGCAAGAATTTCGAAGATCAACCAAGGTTCTGGCGAAAAATCGCTAGAACCCTAGCCATCTCTGAACGAGGAAGGTGAATCGACAAATGAACAACTCGGTAAAGGATGGAGGGTTTTGTTTGAAGGTGAGAAGTGGGTGGAAGACATGACAACATGATCGATAGATGAGTGGCAACATCACAGCCACTCATCTCATCCACCATGCTCGCTCTTAGCCGTTCATTTGCATCCGGTTATTCAAAACGGTTCAAGTCTCCAAAGTGACGGGTTCGGTTCAGATCAAGATAAGTGGTCCTGAATTGTTTTAGTTCACTTCATATATTTGTTCTTGGCCCGATTAATATAGTATTTTTGGGCTTCAAACCCACTCTCATTTTGTTTTGTTTTTATCAATCTGGTTTCAGAGCTTGGTTTGTAGAGAGAGTGGAGCCTACAAGAAAGCAAGAAACAGGGGATCAAATCAATAAAGCAATTCTTGAAGAGAATAAGCAATTATCGTGAAGATGGTAACCTCCACGAGATATGAGATTGAAAGATTCAATGGTACTAGAGATTTCTCCTTGTGGGCGAAGAAGATCAGAATTATACTAATTGCACAGAAGGCCGTAAAAGCCATTGAAGCACCCTCTAAGGAGTCATCTTCAATTACAAAGGAAAGAAAGAAAGAAATGGAAGACATAGAGACCACCACCATCATGCTGAATCTCAACGATTCTGTTTTTAGACAGGTAATGGATGAAGAGTCAATTTACAAGGTATGGTTAAAGCTTCATTGTTTTTTTGATAAAAATGATCTCCCTAACAAACTTTATGTAAGGGAGAGGTTATTCTCATTTAAGATGAAAGCTTCTAAAAGTCTAACAGAAAATTTGAATGATTTTAAGAAACTAACCTCTGAGTTTGCGAGTTCGAGAGAAAAGCTGAGCACTGAAAGTGAAGCAGCAATCCTCATAAACTTCATTCATGATACATTCAAAGATGTGAAGATTGCCATGAAGTATGGAAGGGACAGTGTCGATCTTGACATTGTGATTAATGCTTTGAAGTGCATGGAACTGGAAATTAAGACAGAGAATAAGTCAGGAGGAGGTGCTGAGTTGTTGTACTCGAAGGGCAAAAACCATTCAAAGAGACAGAAATTTGGAAAGGAATCATACAAAGGCTCAAGGAACAAAGGAGCATTGAAATGCTTCTTATGTCACAGAGAAGGACATTTCAAAAGAGATTGTCCTGAAAGAAAAGATGATTACAAGAAGAAATTCCAAGAAGGAATACTACCAGAAGAATTATTCCAAGAAGAACAACTATCATAAGAAAGATTCTAAAGACATAGGGAGTTCTTCAAGGGAAAACATTGACTTAGAGAATGTTATTGGTGAAGGAGGATTGAACTATGCTGAATGGTCATAGGCAACACTCAAACCATGGAAGAGAGGACTGAATCTAAGGGAGACTGGGTCTTGGACTCAGGGTGTACCTACCATGTGACCTCTAATAGAAATTGGTTTGTTGACTACAAGCCATGGGAGAGAGATTTTAGTGTACATGGGAGACAATCACTCTTGTAAAGTGGTTGGAATTTGATCAGTGATTCTTAAACTCCAAGACAACAGAAAAGTTCTTCTTAAAAGAGTCATATATGTACCTAGAATCAGGAGGAACCTAATCTTCTGGGGAATGTTGGATGAGCATGGTTGTTCCTTTGTTGGAAACAGCGGTGGCCTAAGAATTCTAAAGGAAGGGAGGGAAATCATTTGTGGGATCCGACACAATGGTTTGTATTTCCTAAAGAATGTTGAAGTGCCAAGCCTTGCATTAGTAACACAATCCTTAAAGCTTGAAAAATTAGAGTTATGGCATAGAAGACTGTCACATATTAGTGAATAGGGCCTAACCGAACTATCCAAACAAGGACTGATTCAGAACAGTGGGACTAAGAGGCTAAGATTCTGTGAACATTGTATTTTTGGCAAGAAAAAAAGGTGAAGTTTTCAAGAGGGGAACACAACACCAGGGCTATACTGGAATACATACATGCTGATCTGTGGGGACCAGCACAGACACCCTCTTAGAATGGAGCAAGGTATTTCCTATCTCTAATTGATGACTTTTCTAGAAAAGTTTAGATTTACTTTCTACATTCAAAAGATAAAACTTTTTCTAAATTTGTTGAACGAAAGGTTAAAGTTGAACTACAAACATCTAGAAAAGTTAAATACCTAATGAGTGACAATGGTTTGGAATTTCTAAGCAGTGAGTTTATAACATTTTGCTCTAAGTTGGGAATAACCAGGCACAGGACAGTTCCTTATACACCTCAACAAAATGGTGTTGCTGAAAGGATGAACAAGACTATCCTAGAAAGGGTAAGGTGTTTACTCTCAGGGGTAAAGGTAGCCAAAAAGTTTTGGGCAGAAGCAGCATCCACTGTTGTCTATACCATTAACAGAAGTCCAAGCTTCAAAACTCCTCTTGAAAAATGGTCTAAGGTACTTCCTGACTTATCTAACCTTAGAGTTTTGGGATGTACATAATATATCTATAAGAAACTGGGTAAGCTGGAACCTAGAGCCTTGAAGTGTATGTTCCTTGGTTATCCTGAGGGATCCAAAGGGTTCAAACTTTGGGACTTCATAGACAGAAGGTACATTGTTAGCAGGGATGTAGTGTTCAAGGAACAAGAATTCTACATGGATTCTAAAACAAAAATTGAGAAGGAAGGATCTAAGCTTGTTGAAAGCACAAGTCTCCTAAGGTGGAAGTGGTCAGAGAAGTGATTCATCCTATGCTATCTGAAGAAGAAGAAGAAGCAAGAGAATCACCAAGAGCTTCTCAAGAAAGCTCTGGTTTTGCTCAACAAGAAGAAGATCCTACTGGCTCAGCCTTCAGAGCTCAAGGACCTAGAAGGCATACTAAGCCCCCTGCTAGATTTGCTCAAGCTGATTTTGCAGAGAGCTTGACTGATCTTGAAGAGGGTACACAGTCCTATGAAGAAGTCCTAGCTTGTAAAGACAAGTCCAGGTGGTTAGAGGCTATGGAGAGTGAAATGCATTCACTGAAGAAGAACAAAACTTAGGATCTTGTGATTCTACCTAAAGGAAAAAAAACCATCCCTTGCAGGTGGATTCTCAAATGGAAGCCTATTGGTTCAGGTAAAACTGTCATGTTTAAGGCAAGATTAGTGGCAAAAGGTTTTAGACAGAATGAGGGTATTGACTACAATGAGATTTTTTTCACCAGTAGTAAAACATACCTCCATTCGAATTCTATTGGCTATAGTGGCTAGTGAGAATCTAGAGCTAGAGCAGATGGATGTTACAACTTCTTTTCTTCATGGTAACCTAGAAGAGGTTCTTTACATGGACCAACCAGAAGGCTTTGAAGAAGAAAAGGGGATACACTGGTTTGCAAACTTAACAGATCATTCTATGGACTCAAACAGGCTCCTAGGTGTTGGTATAAGAGGTTTGTTGAATTCATACTAAAAATTGGTTTCTCTAGAAGTCAATTTGATGCTTGTGTCTACTATAAGTAAATTTGATGCTTGTGTCTAATGTAAACGACTTGTAAAAGGAGAACGTAGCCTCGCCCGGAAAGTTTCAAACAATGCCCCACACACCACACCTCCTCTCTTATAAAGTTTAACATTTTCAAGAATGAAGGGATTTCATTTTGGTAATAAAGAAAACTTATGTACTCTATTATTTCTTACTTCCAATAATTGAGAACGTGCAGCTCTAAACTCATGAAGATAACGAAAGCAATAATCACAAGCCAAACTCGGATCCCAATCAATAGTTAAACCATTTTCTGCTCTATCCAAAGCTACCACAATGTTCCGTTGATTCCACACTTTCCAACGCATCATAAAAAATTCCTCCTACTGACTTGAATTTAGCTTCTCAAAATGCCATAATAAAAAATATAGAGGAACATTAATCCATATAGGGCAACTAAGACTCCAAAAATGAGACAATCTCCAAGACTTCTTAACCCTTTTACACCTCTAAATAGCGTGAATAGTAGATTCATCTTTTTTAGCACAACAAGGACAAGGACAGACTGGGTTGTCAATCACTCTCTTTTTCATCAAGTTAAAATTGGCAGGCAAAAAATTATAAAAAAATACGCCATATTAGAATATGAACCTTACTTGGGACATTCGAGTTCCATAATGCTTTCCACCAACTTTTTAAAAAGTCACCATTTGAATTTGATGGCAAGTTACTCCCGGAAATGGCCAGCCAATGCCCTGACTTCACACTAAACTGCCAATTTTTTCATAATTCCACAATATCGAGTCATCTACCATATGTCGCGGTCCAGGTATTTTAAGAATCTCCTGCACATCATCAATGCAAAATAAATTTCTAATCAACACCTCATTCCAATTTCCATCATGTGAAAGTAAACTACTCAGTCATCAATCTAAATCAATACCCAACCGAATTATAGGGTGTAGTGAGGAGGACCTTGGTAACCAATTACTTGATAAAATATTAACATTTTGGCCATTACCAATTCTCCAACGAACCCCTTTAGCAAGAAGTTCCCTCCCCCATAAAATACTCTTCCAGGAAAAAGACCCATTCGATACTTCTTAGCCTCTAGAAAATTGGATGAATGATAGTATTTAGCCCTTTAAAACTCTAGACAATAACGATTCCAGTTCGGTCAAAAGATGTCATCCCTGTTAGTCAACAACACTTGATTAAATAATTCAAGATCCCTAAATCCCAAGCCTCATCTCTTTTTTGGTAAACACATTCTTTTCCAATTTGCTCAGTGAATTCTATTTTTTGATTATGAATCCCCCACCAGAATCTGGAGATTAAGCGATGACACTCCAAAACGAGAGACATTGGTAATTTAAAACAACTCATCGAATAAGTCGGAATAGCTTGGAGGACTGCCTTTATTAAAACTTCTTTACCACCGGCCGGAAATGTTTTGTGCTTCCATTTGAAAAACATTTTCGACAGCTTTTCCTTTATGACTTTGAAGAATAGTTTTTTCGAGTCTGAGAAAGAAGCAGGAATGCCTAAATATTTTTGGTGTCGGTCCACCCGAGAAACATGTAACTTAGTCAGAATCATATTGATTGCAGTAGTATCCGTATTTGGGCTGAAACAAATTGATGACTTCTCATAATTAATTTCTTGCCCGGTTAAAGAAGAGTACAACCGCAATGCTTCCATAATATTGTCGGCTTCCAATAGGTTAGCTTAAAAAAAATAAATTATCATCTGCAAAAAGTAAATGTGTTAGAGTCGGTGCCCCGAGCCACTTTAATACCCGAAATGGCACGTTTCTCCTCCATCGTGTTAAAAATTCGAGAGAGTCCCTCAGTACATAATAGAAATAAATATGAAGACAAAGGGCCTTCTTGTCTTAGACCTCTAGAAGGGCGAATATCTCCTTTTCTACCGCCATTGATATTACAAGAATAAGTCACCGTACTGACACGTCTCATTATCAACTCAACAAAAGTAGATTGAAAACCAAGAGCAATCATAAATCGATTTAAAAAAACTACATTCTACTCTGTCATAAGCTTTACTCATATCCAATTTTAGTGCCGCAAAATTAGTCTTTCCTTTTTTCCTTACTTTTATATAATGCAATCATTCAAAACCCAGCAATGAATTATCAGAAATATTATGACCAGGCAGAAAAGCGCTCTTGCAAGGAGATGCTACTCTATTTAGCAGTAATTTAAGCCTATTAGAAACAGCATTTGAAATAAACTTATAAATCACATTGCAAAGGCTTATTGGCCTATAGTCCAACATAGCACATGCCCTAATTGACTTGGGATAAGAGTAATCACAGTTCTATTAATTTCCGCCATCGAAACTCCACTATTAAGAACTCCCAAGAAAAAATTTGTCACATCAATCCCCACTATATACCAATATTTTTAATAAAACAAAGCAGTATAACCATTAATACTGGAAGCCTTCGACGATCCCATATGACTTAGAACCAATAAGATGTCAGCCTCAATGAAAAGCTTTCGCATAAGTCTCTAACTTCGCAAGTAAACAAATTCTGCACCCCCTCAAAAAACTCGATTGCAAAACTATCTGATTGGGAACACTTAAATGAAAATAAATATTAAAATATGAACTAACCTCCATTTCAATTTCTTCGGTGCTATGAGCCCAAGTTCCATAAAAACTTTTAATACTAGCCAACATGTTCAGACATTTGTGTTGAGAAGCACAAACATGAAAACCAATTGGAGTTTCTATCGCCACTTTTAAGCCAATCCACTATAGATCGTTGCTTCACTCCTACAATTTTATGTACTATAGATGTCGAGTGAGGGAAATGAAATTTCAAAAACACGGAGGTATATATGTCACACACCATAAGATGTCGGGCGATACCTGACATCAAAATCTAACTTTTATGGCGGGCTATAAGATGGCGGGCAGCCCGACATCTTTAACGCCCGCCATCTATAGTTTAGAAAGACCGGACTTTAGATGTCTGGCAGCCCGCCATAAAATCTCATTTTAGACCATCTATCTCTAACACCTGTCATCTAAAGTGTCAGTCATTTAAAGCGTCCGACGTCTTAAATTTAGAAAGACCGTACTTTAGTTACTGTAATCTCATTTTAGTTACTGTGCCATCTTTATTGCCCGTCATCTTAACCGTCCGCCATCTAAAGCGTCCGCCATCTAAAGTTGAGAAGGACCGGACTTTAGATGGCGGGCAGCCCGCCATCTTTGTTGCTTGCCATGTAATCTCATTTTAGATGGCGGGCAACTCGACATCTTTAGCGCCCGCCATCTAAAGTCTGCTATTTACACCGCCAACATTTCGAACACGTCTTCCATATACGTTACGCTCTACAGTTTCTAAAACCAAAATCCCACTACTCTCTACGCCTTCAAGGCATTTTCGACCATATATCGCAAAAACTTACCGGCCACCGCCGCTCTTTAGTCGCAAACGCCCTTCTCCGTCTAAAAGTGCTTTGTTACGAAAATTTGGGTAAGTTTCTACTTGATTTTTAGTAGTTTTTGTTAGGGTATTATGCATTTCACTTGGGTTTTTTAGTTTTGTTATTTCTCCAAATTTCATGATCAATTTATGTAGCTCATGCCTTGTAATGCCTTGAAAGCTTTACCTTTTAAGATATATA
>JBBMEG010043691.1:0-18491 GCA_037832605.1 Cyclanthera cordifolia | reverse complement strand
GTCTACACATTTACCTTTTTCATCCTTATCAAGTTTGGTAGATGTGCTCATAGGAGTTTTTGCAATTTTACCTTCATCGAGCTTGAATCTTTTGAGCAAATCCTTGGTGTATTTCTCTTTACTTATGAAAATACCATTCTTGAGTTGCTTGATTTGAAGTCCAAGGAAGAAGTTAAGTTCTCCCATCATACTCATTTCAAACTCACTATACATACACTCATTACAATAGTTCATGCAGGAAAAGATGCATTAAGACTATAGACAACTCCATTAAAAATAGACACAACGAAACATGTCCCCCTTTCGGTCTATCCTCAGCCATCGATCATCCATTCTGGTGCGTACCTGCGACTATAGTTTTGAATCTATAGACAACATAAAACAAATGGGTGAGTCAGTGAAAACTACGTAAGAAACCCCGCACGGGGTGCACGCAGCATATGAAACAAGATATCATGCACAACGCCGAGCCGTGAGCGATCCAACTTGCTAGCACGACGCTCACTCACGCCTTAGCAATTTCGACTGTTCACTGCCTAGCAAGTTGCCAGCTTCAACTTATGCGATAAGGGATCTCCGTCCAATGACTAATTCATGTATACCCCCTATTCATCCAAGATCACTCGGCTATGCTACCCTTAAGGATAACTAGGTCCCCGACCAATGCATTAAGACCCAAAAGCCATTACACGACCATGTCGCGTAAGGCGGAGCACCTTGATACGTGGGTACAAGCTATAGAGTCGCCTATCATCTCCTAGGGTATCTCCGGCACGAGTGAGGCGAACAAGAACCGATCAAGTTCCCCCATTAAATAAGCCCGCCTGCAGCTCATCTAGTTGTTGGTGCAAGTATCTGTCGAAGCGTTAGCGAATACACTAGCCGAAGCCAGGATCACACTTCTGCTTGACAGTTTGCAACTCGTACATGCTGCGGTGCTTGCAAATGTGCTATAGTTAGGTGTAAACCTAATAGTATCTCGATGAGCTCCTATGTACTAGAAAGGACTGCGAGAACCTCGACCGCGGTCGGCTACCCAACACGTCTAAAAGACCCTGTGGTCAGACCCAGTGGTCACGTGTCGCTCTCAGGATTGTTGAAATCCATCCCTTCACAAGCACAATCTCTCACATCTGACTAGCTCTGTCCATTAGAGAAAGTTACCGCGTCCGGCCACCCCTATGGGTCGTTCCCTAACGTGCCACGTAGCAGTAGATCCTATGATCTATTGCAACTACCCTATGGCGGAGTAGAGACATGTCAAGGTCATCTGGCGGACATGCTCACACTATCAAGGAAAGAGACTCAACGCTCATTTCAACACACAATGCATGCAACGACCCTATAATCTATTGCACATGTTCAAAGCAGAAGAAAGACGTATCATAAGCAATCTATCTACATATTCGCGGGCTCAGTATATAAGAACAGATCATCACGACAACATGTTTTCAATTCAATAAGGAAATAACGAGTAACGAGTGACATATAATTCATATTCTAGCCTACCAGATCTCAGACCACATGCTTTCAATTCAATAAGGAAATAACGAGCAACAAGGTTGTAACAACACGATAAACAAACCAACCAAGCAAGAATACAATTCCACATACGAACGAACGTTACAACAAGCATATGTTTCTAGGTAAATACAAGCAAACAAGAGCCGATTAGGGTCCCTTACAAACAATCAATTAGTGGCACGACACCAATTTGAGCAAGTCCAAACGTCTTAACCAGCTTAAGCCTCCATTCCTACAAGAAACCAAGGCCATTGGTTAGCGTTGACGCCTACACAACCCGTTTACAACTAAGCAATAGCCTACCCAAAACTCGTAAAACAAAGGTCAGATCGAGCACAACGACCATATACGCAAAGCGAACCCAACACAGTTAAAACCAAGCTGAAACGACCAAAAATAGAACTTTTTGCACTAACGAAAACCTCAAAGGATCAACCCGAACCAATAACTCACCCTGAAAACGAACTTTCTCTAACCCTTCGAACTAAAAGAGACCAAATCACACGATTAAGATAGCAAGCTACATTTTAAGTGAGAAATAACAGAAACGACACAAAACCGACTAAGAAAATTGAGCTTACTCGCGGCTACAAGCCAAGCCGGGTCAAGCTAAGCCCGAAAATGGCCGAGAGAGAGAGGCAGCAGCTTGGTCGCGGGCGAGAGGGGTCGCGAGTGAGGGAGACGGCAACTGAGTCGGGAGTCGCGAGTGAGGATCAAGCGAGTGGGAGGCGGGTTAGACCGAGAGAGAGAGAGAAAGAGAGAGAACATCGGAGATGGCAGACCAAGAGGGAGAAAATCGTGAGGGGGGAACGCGTGGAGACAAAGAAAGGGGAAAAAGAAGAAATTAGATTTTTAGTTTATTGGTAAATGCAATTAGATCCTTTGAATTTCTATTTTAAAAATAGTTATTCCTAAAATTCTCAAGAAACTATTGTAGTTGAGTGGGTTAGACAACTATTCATCTTTGTAGAGAACCTGGTTAGAGTCGTGAGCGAAATAGATTTCAAAAGCCATTTTATGGACACAAATTGATTTTAATTTTAGATTCGACATAACAAACAACAACAATAAAAATCTAGTTTATTTTTATTTTATAAAATCTAAAATTATACCTTTGATTTCTTTATCAAGAAAATATCATAATTAAAATTCGTATGAAAATTAAAATGTAACTGATTTCAAAATGGAAAAATAGTAAAAAGCATCCCTTTATATATATAGTGAAATAAAGGATGATTGTATAGGAGTTTTTGAAATTTGAATGATTAAAAGTAATACTTAGACATACGTGACATGCACGAGTACAATAATGAACGTTTGGTAGAAAACATGTTCCTTTGAATCTCCATTTGAGCAGCGTGAAACTTAAATATTCTTTCCAATCTTATAATTTTGTTACTTCTTCCTTGAATGCTTACAATAACCTTGCATAATATTCATCACAAGAGTCATGGATGTTTTTTTTTATATATATAAATTGGGTATAAGATTACAAATACCGATTACGAGGATCAAATCCGTAACCATGGTGTTGAACTATTACCTCCAAACAATAAAACCAACGAGTTACTGATCACTATGTAAATGGATGTTAATTATGCGAGCTTGTATATTTTATATTATTTTAATATTTATGTACATGTATATTGTACTTATGTCGTAGTTAGTATAATGAGTATGTATTTGTCCATGTACAGGTTTGTACTTTGAATTCACAATATTAAAAATATTGTGATTATTTATGTATTGTGTATGACATTTAAAAGTATATAGACTTTATATAATTGAATATGTACACGTATGTTAATTGGATGTCTTTCGGTATTTAATAGTGTGTATATTTACAAGCCTCTATTCATTATGTACAAATTGATATTATTAACTCGAATATTAATATTTGGGGAGACATATTTGGTCTGGTGGTCGATTTTCTCTAGATTTTGGTACGGTGAATTAGCACAATACAGATGATGAGGTTGTTATTAATTGTTGATTCTCAATAAGAGCAGTAGAAGAAATTGCACATTAACCTTATATATGTTTTGTTTTTCTATAATATATTCAAACTGATTATATTTTATTTCTTAGAATTTCAAATCATTCTACATAATCTCTGTGATTAGATATTAATTTTTGAAATAATAATAAATAAATATTTCCACATGAGTAATAGTTTGTAACTCGGATTAAGTCCTACTTTTTTGGAAATACAAAATTTTGGGAAATTTGGAAATTGATCATTATTTTAGAAATAAATAATGCAAATGGTATTTAGAGAAAAAAAAAGATTTCTCTTGCTATAGATTTTGAGAAATAGACTGATTTTAAAGCTGGAGAAGCATAGGCATTTAGATGTTTAATTTTTAAAAGCTAGATATTTGAGCTGCTGAGTTTGATTTGTATTTAAAGCTCATTTGGCTGCAAACAAATATTTCTACCAGGATTAAAAAAAAAGTGAAAAAGAGGAAATGGACTTATTGTGGGCATTATAATTCAGTCGTTTGCTGGAATCTTTACGTAAGCTAAGTTAGGCCTATTCACATTAAATATAGGTCATTAATAGTAAATGACTACTCTTTAAATCTTTATGGAAGAATGGTTGAATTTTTCCAAAATTAATTTGGTATCCTTTTTGAAAATTAAGATGAGCGAGAAATAAACTATACTCAAAGTACCCCTTAAAATTTTATTAAAATACTAGATAAATAAAAAATCTAACGAATAAAAAATCTATGTCGTCAATATATGAATATCAAATTTGCTACATATTTTGTTTTAAAATATTTTTGATCAAAATCTCAAATGTTTAAAAAGTAAAAATATCTAACCTTTCTTTATGTAATGACCCAAAATTTCATAGAATTTTTATGGTATTTAAAGGAATAGAATTATTAAATTAGCATTCCGTTGATTAATAAATAGGTTGTGTCTACTTAGAAACGTTAGTTAAATAATTAGATTTGTAAACTCTTAATTAAATGAATTTAGTAAAGATAAATATAAGTACGGTATTTAATTGATTGATGGGACGGTGTACTTTTAGTTTAATATATTTCCTAGAGAGTGGTCAAATCATCTCGTATTTCACCAGTGGATTGAGGAAATGAAAAAAGTTTTGAATATATTTTGGTTTAGTAAATATATATATATGCATTTATATTGATATAATGGTGCGTTTGGATATGGCGGGTTGGAATGGGAAGGATGAGAAGTGTTATTAAAATTGTGTTTGGGGTGTAGAGTTGAGATCTGAAGTGTTATTAAAACCGTGTTTGTGGTACAAGGTTGAGATGAGAAGTGTTATTAAAACTGCGTTTGGAATGCAGGGTTGAGATGGGAAGTATTATTAAAACTACGTTTGGGGTGGATGGTTGGGATGGAAAGTGTTTAAAAAAAATCGAAATTTAAGTTAAATAAAATTCTTTTAATATTATAATAATTAAATTAACTCCATTGTTGTAATGAAATTAACTTATTATAATTATTAAATTGGGATGAATGTTGTTTATACTTAATTACCATACTTAATTAATATTCTTATTGTTTTCAAATTCAAATTATTATAATTATTAAATTATTATAATATTATTAAATTGGAATGAATGTATTAAAAATTATGAGATACTTAATTACTATACTTAATTAATATTCTTTGATGCGTAGTACAAGATGGTTTTGAAATTCAAATTAAGTCTCATGAAATGTGCTTACATTTGCCACATTATTTCAAGAATGTCTCAGAAGCATGTAGGTACAATAATTACGAGTCATAAGATCGTCAAGCTGAAGTAAAGTTGCTACTTTGTCTCCATCACATGCCACCAAATGCACCAGAACAGCTTGTTCTTCCTCTGTAAGGTAAGTTAGAGAATCTATTTTCTTAATAGCCGCTTCTCTGTTCTTGTTTATTAACTCTTGCCTCTAGATTTTCCAGTTGATGGCCTTGTCTAACTTCTCTTTAGTCATTTAGGTGTGCTTCTTGAGAACAATAAGTATCTCAACATCCTTTCATGCCCTCCTCCTTTTAGTACCACTAGTCCTTGATTGACTTCCGCCTTGACTTGCGGTGCCCATTTCTACATTATTCGGAGATTCTGGGTTCTCGACATTCATACTTTGACCCTCAACGGGTGTACAGAGCGATTGTGTCTCAGGGACATTGTATTCCGATAGATTAAGGTCTAGGAAATCCTCCGGCACAGACTGTCGACTAGCCTCCCTTGACGCAACCGTTTTGGCAGCTGCAGCCATGGGATTAGTGTGCGCTTTTTCGGTACCTCGGTCTTCTCTGAAAATGTGGGCTAGTGCATCAAGATGTGGAAATGGTTTGTTCCAAAGACCCTTCGCATTAGGATGTGTCTGTAAGAGAAAATGACATATTATTAAGGAAGAGTGATCTTCAAGGTTAGCTATCATGTTCAATATGGTACATGTCAAGAAGTAAATTACCTTCACCCATTCATCGAAGGTGTCCTTCTCTATTTCCACACATTTCCTTTCATCGTTCCATCCAAATCCACTCCCTACAAGGCCAAGCAACTCATTAATACCCTAATATTGTTTCTTGAATGTATGTACTTTACTCTCAATACTACTATTATTTATTCAGGTTCCTCTTTCTCGTCGTCATTGTCACCATACTCGTCCATCAATGTAATAATGTCGAGGAATTGTTGGCTACTGTCTTTGATTATGTTTAAGGTTTCAAGAGCCTCTACGTTTTTGGTATTTTCTTTGTTTGACGACATGTGACTAATTTCGTGTGAAAGCGCCTATATCAAGGACTACCACATATGATGGTTACTAGTTGAATCTTAGTAACTAAAATTGTTACTAAAGTTCATAATATAGGACTTTGTATGAAGCTACCGAAATTCACGTTTCAACTTGTTAACTATGTTAATAAAGTGCACTTCTTACGTACTTTTCAAACAAGTTCTTAAAAATTCAATTTTGAATTGAGTTATCAAAGTCCACTTTCTAAAAATTATCGTTCTAAAAAAATGTAATAAATCTAAACTTTTCAATTAAAATAAAGTAAGTTATGAAAATTATATTTTTAACTTGACTTTTTAGGATGGTCCAATTTCTAACTATTGTACAAATATTAGAAGTTATAAGAATTAACCTTTTTAACTAACTTATTATAAACTTCAACTTCTTAACAAACTTATCACATTTTACTTTTCAAGTAATATTCAAATATGAAATAAATTATGAAACTACAAATTTTATCTAAGTTAAGAAAGTTATCTTTTGAAGTAGTATTTAAATATGAACATGTTATGAAAATTCAAATTTTATCTAAGTTATGAAAGTTCACTTTTTAAGTTATAAAACTTCTAATTTTAACTACGTTATGAAAGTTGACTTTTTAAGTAGTGTTGAAATATTAACTAAGTTATGAAAATTCAAATTTTATTTAAGTTATAAAAGTTAACGTTTTAAGTTATGAAACTTTTTATTTTATCTAAGTTATGAAAGTTAACTTTTTAAGTTACGAATCTTCAAATAAGTGATGAAAGTTCACTTTTTAAGTTATGAAACTTCTAATTTTAACTAAGTTATGAAAGTTGACATTTTAAGTAGTGTTGAAATATTCACTAAGTTATGAAAATTCAAATTTTATCCAAGTTATGAAAGTTCACTTTTTAAGTTATGAAACTTCAAATTCTATCTAAGTTATGAAAGTTAACTTTTTAAGTTATGAAACTTCAAAATCTCTCTAAGTTATGAAAGGTAACTTTTTAAGTTATGAAAGGTAACTTTTTAAGTTATGAAACTTCTAATTTTATCTAAGTTATGAAAGATCACTTTTTAAGTCATGAAACTTCTAATTTTATCTAAGTTATGAAAGTTATCTTTTTAAGTAGTTATGCCAAACCACATTTTGGTGAGTTTAAAAGTTAAGTTAAATTTTAAATATTGTTTTTAAAATAATATAAAAAAAAGAAAACAAAAACAAAAACAAACCCCACCCCCCTCATTCGCACCTAGCCCCCCCGCCCCCGTCTCTCTCTCTATACCTAAAACCTCCCCCCCTTGCTTGTCAATCTCACGCTGCCACCTATCTCTCGCCGCCACCCACGTCGATCGCAACGCTCGCCAACTGCGACCCGCACGTCTCCTTTCTCGCTGTCGCCGTTGCCGACGACCCACGAAGCCGCATTCCAAGCCGGATTTGTCTCTTTCACCCGTCGCCGACAACTAGTGGTTGTTTATCCCTCAGCCGGCTTCATCCCTACCTCTCTCTCTCGGCTGTTTTCGGGCTTGGCTTGGCCTGCTCGACTGGTAGTCGCGAGTAAGCTCGTTTTTCTTAATCGTGTGGTTTGGTCTTTTTAGATTGAAAGGATTGGTGGAGGTTCGTCGTCGGGTTGAGTTTTTATTGGTTCGGGTTAGCATTGAGGTTTTCATTGGGTCTAAATGTTAGTTTGTAGGTGTCGTTTCAGCTTGGTTTAAGGGCGTCGGGTTTCGCTTAGCGATTACGGTTGTGCATTTGATCTTGCCTTTGTTTTAGAAGCTTTGGGTAGGTCTTTACTTAGTTGTAAATAAGTCACATAGTCGTCGACACTAATTGATGGCCATGGTTTCTTGTAGGAAAATAGGCTTAAGCTCGTTGAGGCATTTTTGGACTCGTTCAAGCTGCTGTCGTGCCACTTTTATTGTTCAGTAAAGGATTCTAATAGGTGCTTAAGTAGTTGTATTCTTGCTAGGATGGTTGTTCATATGTTGTTTGCTGCTCGTTATTTACTTTTTAAATTTGAAAGCATGTTGTCTGTGATCTGTTAGGCTAGAACTTTGTTTGTATGTTGTTTGCTGCTCGTTATTTACTTTTTGAATTTGAAAGCATGTTGTCCGAGATCTGTTAGGCTAGAACTTTGTTTGGTGTTGTTTGCTTCTCGTTATTTAATTATTGACTTTGAAAGCACGTGGTGTGTGATCTGGTAGGCTAGAACTTTGCTTATATGTTATCTGCTGCTCGTTATTTACTTATTGATTTCGAAAGCACGTGGTCTTTGATCTGATAGGCTAGAAGAATGATCTTATGTTGTCGTTGTTCGTAGTTATTGCATTGTTAATTTGGGAAAAAACTTTAGGGGAGTGATGTATGACTTCTTCGTAGTTGTCTAGTTCAGGAATTGATTGCTGCTTGCTCCAGTCACTTTCCTTGATGAAGTGAGCGTGTCGGCCAAGCAGTCTAAGCACGTCTTCTCCCCGCCATAGGGTGGTTGCAGTAGACCATAGGGTATATTGTTTGCGTCACACATAAACGGGCTACTCATAGGGGTGTAGGGTTAGACGCAGCTAACGTTCCCTGACGGATAGAGGTTACTGTTGTAAGAGGTTTCGCACGTTATTAGGGCGGTGATCGCTACATCGACCTGAAGTGTGATGAGACTGACCATAGGATCGATAGTCTACTTTTAGAAACTTAGCATCGGCAGGGAACTTGGTTGTCCGTACGTGTAACCTAGCTGAGTGGTGTAGGGCGTACAGGGTGCGACAGTGGGAATCGAACATCAGTCGGTTATTCCTCTTCGCAAGAGTTCAAGCGGGAACTTGTTAGGTAGTGAGCAGCCGAATTTGCTTAGGCATAAGTGAGTGTCGCGCTAGCAGGTTAGATCGCTCTCGGCTCGGCACCGTGCGTGGTACGTGATCTGTTAGGGATTGACTCCACCGTGCCCTAGGGACCCAGGATAGCCTAGGCGACTCCAATGGTTGACCCTTGCCCCTAGGTTGTTTGTGGGGCTGCTTGGGGGAGGGGTATGTGTCGGGAAGAGGGAGACAAGGGGTGGGGAGTAGTTTAGGTTAGTTTTTTTTAATTCTTATTTTTAAAACCATAATTTAAATGAATTTTAAATTTACCTTAAGTGGATTGTCACAGTGAAAATCCAGGACGAATAAGTAGGAATAACTAAAAACCTACCTTCAACTCGAGTTAGGAACTTCTTCGCACACGGTTGAACCACTTTGAGCCCCCTCGTGATATCAAATTCTCACCTACAATACAAATTATGTTAGTAAATAATGTAAATAATTGAAATCAAAATGAAGAATAAAGAGTAAAGATTAGAGAAGAAAGAACTTACCCAAAGTAAGTTATGAAACCTTGCATTTGAAACCAACCAACCTTTCATTTTTATAAGACAATGTGCATTAAATAAGGCCCACCAACATATTCAATATGTTGGATAAAAGTCTTATCAATCAAGAGAATAAAAGTTCAAAATTAAATGGGTAGATAAAAATCAAATCAAGGTTTAGGATACTTTGAAGTACACTTTTTAGGATATGGTAGATATGAACCATTAATGGCGTCAGGTTTAAGACACTTCATTTCAAACTAAAACCAGCATAAGTACAACATCTAAAACCAACTAGCCTCAAGATTGTTTAACCAACCTCTGAAGTGGGAAAGCAAGAAATTCAGTGAATATGATAGTCACTGAACATGGCCAAATTCATATGTACACCAGGATGCAACAATATGTTGATCGGCGCACATATGAATGTAGCACGAAAGTTCACCAATCTACTATCAACATTAATATTAGTAAAGCATCACAAGCCAGGGACATCAAATTATGAAAACAGAATGCATCATTGGCTGATTTTATATAAAGCAAACAATCAACATCATTGGGAATTACACAAACTAAAATATGCTACACCATATCCAAACCCTAACTTAGAATGTTTAAGAAACATAGTTATGAACATGCGAAGCGAGAAAAAGAGGAGAGAAATCGAGAAATCGCAGACATACACATATAGAAAACAAAGACGAGCGGAAACCTTAACTCACCGTCGTCAAGAAACGAAGAGAGGTGGACATGGAAATCGAAAATCGAGAGAAACCAAAGAGAAATCGTAGAGTAAAACATATAGACAAAAAAGTAACTGAAACCTGAACTCACCATGGTTAGAAAATCGAAAGATCTCGACATCGAAATCGAAAATAGAGAGAAATCGCAGATGAATACTTATATAAAAAAAAGTAACAGAAACCCTGACTCACCATGGTTAGGAAACTGTAAGATCTCGACATGCAAACCAAGAACAGAGTGAAACCCATAATTTAAGTTAGGTTAGTTTTTTTTAATTCTTATTTTTGAAACCATAATTTAAATGAATTTTAAATTTACCTTAAGTGGATTGTCACAGTTAAAATCCATTACGTATAAGTAGGAATAACTAAAAACCTACCTTCAACTCGATTTAGGAACTTCTTCGCACACGGTTGAACCACTTTGAGCCCCCTCGTGATATCAAATTCTCACCTACAATACAAATTATGTTAGTAAATAATAAAAATTATTGAAATCAGAATGAAGAATAAAGAGTAAAGATTAGAGAAGAAAGAACTTACCCAAAGTAAGTTATGAAACCTTGCATTTGAAACTAACCAACCTTTCATTTTTATAAGACAATGTGCATTAAATAAGGCCAACCAACATATTCAATATGATGGATAAAAGTATTATAAACCAAGAGAATAAAAGTTCAAAATTAAATGGGTACATAAAAATCAAATCAAGGTTTAATATACTTTGAAGTACACTTTTTAGGATATGGTAGATATGAACCATTAATGGCGTCAGGTTTAAGACACTTCATTTCAAACTAAAACCAGCATAAGTACAACTTCTAAAACCAACTAGCCTCAGGATTGTTTAACTAGCTTCAGAAGTGGGAAAGCAAGAAATTCACTGAATATGATAGTCACTGAACATGACCAAATTCATATGTATACCAGGATGCAACAATATGTTGATCGACGCACATATGAATCTAGCACGAAAGGTCAACAATCTACTATCAACATTAATATTAATAAAGCATCACAAGCCAGGGACATGAAATTATGAAAAAAAAAGAGCATCATTGGCTGATTTTATTCAAAGCAAACAATCAACATCATTGGGAATTACACAATACAGAAGAAGATAAAGCTTGCTGGTTTTAAGTCGATCAGAAGCAACCTAAACAGAATGATACACGTACAAATGGAACTAGGAATTCCCTTCACCATGACTACCTAAACAGAAGGAAATGACAAACAAATCACAAAATAATGATAAACACAATAAACACGATAACAACAGTAAAGAGTAAAGATGAGAGATGTACCCTAAGTATGTCGGTTTCGATAACCAAAGGGTTATAAGCAACGGTATGTGCATAACATTCTTTCAAGTTCAATCTCGAAGAATGATACATATGAATATGGTCACCAGTATAACCTAATGCTATAAGGAAACAAGTTAGTTCTAAAACAGGTCAAACCCTAGAGAAAAAACAGAGACAAATAGGTAAAAAAATGTAAAACTGTAACCAAATTTTATTTCAACAGGATACATATATGGACATGGATATACAAAACAGAGAGGAAGAGGAGAGAAATCGAGGAAAAATGAAGAACAAACTAAAATATGCTACACTATATCCAAACCCTAACTTAAAATGTTTAAGAAACATAGTTCTGAACATGCGAAGTGAGAAAAAGAGGAGAGGAATCGAGAAATTATAGACATACACATATAGAAAACATAGACGAGCGGAAACTCTAACTCATCGTCGTCAAGAAACGAAGAGAGGTGGACATGGAAATCAAAACCGAGAGAAACCAAAGAGAAATCGCAGAGTAAAACATATAGACAAAAAAGTAACTGAAACCCGAACTCACCATGGTTAGGAAACCGAAAGATCTCGACATCGAAATCAAAAATAGAGAGAAATCGCAGATAAATACATATACAAAAAAGTAACAGAAACCCTGACTCACCATGGTTAAGAAACCGTAAGATCTCGACATGCAAACCAAGAACAGAGAGAAACCCAAGACAAATCGTAGAGAAACATATATAGAAACAAGGAGTAAGCAAAATCCTAACTCACCTTCGTGAGGAAACCAACAGATCTCGACATGCAAATCGAGAACAGAGAGAAATAGTGAGAAATCAACGACAAACCATAAAGAAAAACCCACCCCAAATCGAAAAAACCATCACAAAACTAAGACCAAAATATAGAGAAACTAGAGAGAAAATGAGAATACCAAAAACCACAACAAATCGAAGAAACCATCGCAACCTAGAGAGAAAACCAGAGAGAAACGAGAGAGAAAATGATTTTAACACAAACATTGAACGATAGTGAAGTGAAGAGGAGAAGGTGGTACGCGCGTGAAGTGCGCGAGTAAGTGGCGTCTTCACTGCGAGTAACCCGACCGTGAAATCACCGTCTTCACGCACCGCGTTCAAACGTTTAAGTAACCCGACGGCCCAAACGTCGTGTTATTACACTTCCTTACCCAAAACGCCAGCCCAAACGTGCCCTAAGAGATAAGTACTCGTAAAAAATAGAATATATTTTCCCCTCATTGGAATCCAAGCGCCCAACTCCTCTCTCCCCCTTTCTTTCTCTATGTTTCTCGTGATTGAAACACCCCTTACTGCCTGTTGCCAACCTCTTCACTTTAATCTGCGCTCCTTCAAGCTTCCCACCGACGTTCCATCTTTGTCAGCGATGAGTCGTCGCCGATCTTTGTTAGGCGAGTTTAGTTTTTGGGTTTAGGACTCCATTAAAGTGGAGTTTGAAAACTTGTTGTTTTAGTGTTAAATTTAAGAACTAGAAAGCAATTGGGGAAGATATGAACCTTCTAAAGCCTAAGAGAAGTAAATGATTTGAGTTATTAAATTAATTAGTTAATTTAATGAGGTAGTGAAGGTTGTTGGCACTTTTTAGGAGATATAGTATTTGTTTATTAAAACACATTCATTGATAAAAAAAAAAAAGTAACATAGGAGAATTGAGATTCCGTGCAGATATTTTGTGATTGATCATTTGATATAGAATTATTTATTAATGGGAGTGTGACTGTCGAAGGAGTATTTTAGTTTGAATATTAATGCGATTTTTAAAGGGATGTTCCATATGTGTGTACATGAGTTGGTTTGGATTGAGGAAAAGGCTTGGACCAATCCAAAATTTTAGGTTGGTCAATTTTTCATCTGAACCCACCCCAACTCATTAACTTATATAGTCCTATATGTTTGAGCAATCAAACATATATATTTTTGGATTGGATTGATAATAACATTAGTTAATCATTCAACTTCAATTTATACCATTATATATATTATAAAAACTATAGAAAAGATTTTTAGAGAACACAAAATTTAAAGATAATAATAAAACAAAAGAAATAAAGCATATATAATTATGTTATATGTAAAAATATTAATAATAATAATAAATTTGGGTTCGCTCGGTTCAACCCAAATTATTTTTAATCCAACCCAAGAACCAACCAAACCCATTATTTTTCATTCTTTTGAACCCAACCTAACCCAGATAAGTTGATACCCAACCCAACCCGTCCAATTAGGTTGGGTTAGGTTGGTTCGAGTTATTCCGATTGTCGGGTTCTTTGAACACCGCTAGTGTTCCATGTAAATTGTTGAAAACACAAGCTTTTGTGTTAATAAGGAACCATGACAAAATGATTTATTTCAGATGTTAATAGGAAAACTAGTAGGAAATTCTATGAGTATAGAATTAAATCTATGTAAGTTTGATTAGTTTAGTTTATAAAGTGATGCTTTAATATGAGTTAAATATTGACCTTTAATACATATTTAGTAAAGTTTATCTAAAATTTAAATTATGATTAATAATGATCATGACCGTACCTAAGTAATGAACCTTAACCATCCTTGACCGCTTTAGATTTTTGTGGGTGGAGTTAACCAGTGTTGACTACGCGTTAACAAGGTCAATTGGGATGACTGAGTATCGGGTTCCAAAACCCATTTTTCAAAGTTTCGCCTCCTTGGGTAAAATTGATGTCTTCAATTCTTTTTTTTTTGTCCATTTAGTAAGTCAACATCTAAATAATGTGTATTTCTTATTTATACTTGATTACGTTGTTAAGACAATTTAGTGGACTTTGCTAGAAACGTTCTTTAAGCGTTACAGGCCGTAACGATTCTATTGTAAGCCAAAAATATCTCGAAAGACTTGGAAGAGGTTGGGACCCGTACGAAGGAAATATGGAGGCCTCGACTGTCCAAGGGGTCGGCCAAGTTCATTACCGATCCCGGAGGTCGGCTAACACCTTTGCCGACCCCCCAGGCGTCGACCAACACCTTCGCCGACGCCATTGCCGACCCCCCTGGGGCCGGCCGACACCCTTGCCAACACCCTTGCCACCCCCTACGGGTTGGCCTCGCCATTGGGGGGTCGGCCAAATAGAGGCCACAATCGCCCTAGGGATCGGCTGAGTCCATACCGACACCCCGGGGGTCGCCCAAGCAAGTTTGACACGCCTGGGAGTCGGCCAAGGAAGGCCTTGACCCCCTGGGGTTGGCCCTTCCAGCCTCACCCTTCTCGGATCCGGCAACGAGTTTGTCATTCATCAAATAGATAACTCTTCGTTGCAAGCGATAGTCGGAGCTTGTGAAATGGCCAGGGAGGTCTTCACTCTCATCCTACTCTCTTTAGAGTAAGTCATTCATCAAATAGATAACTCTCTCATAAGTTGGGTGTTCTTGTTTTGCCTTGCATAATAAGTACTATGTCGACAAAGTTATCCTAGCTCTCTTCTCTAAAGGCTTCTCAATAAGCACTCCGGATGGTCCAATTTCTAACTATTGTACAAATATCAGAAGCTATAAGAATTAACTTTTTTTAACTTACTTATTAACTTCAACTTCTTAACAAACCTATCACATTTAACTTTTCAAGTAGTATTCAAATATGAAATAAATTATGAAACTACAAATTTTATCTAAGTTATGAAAGTTATCTTTTGAAATAGTGTTTAAATATGAACTATGTTATGAAAATTTAAATTTTATCTAAGTTAAGAAAGTTCATTTTTTAAGTTATGAAACTTCTAATTTTAACTAAGTTATGAAAGTTGACTTTTTAAGTAGTGTTGAAATATTAACTAAGTTATGAAAATTCAAATTTTATCTAACTTATGAAAGTTAACTTCTTAACTTATGAAGCTTTTTATTTTATCGAAGTTATGAAAGTTAAGTTTTTAAGTTATGAATATTCAAATTTTATCTAAGAGATGAAAGTTCACTTTTTAAGTTATGAAACTTCTAATTTTAACTAAGTTATGAAAGCTGACTTTTTAAGTCGTGTTGAAATATTAACTAAGTTATGAAAATTATAATTTTATTCAAGTTATGAAAATTCACTTTTTAAGTTATGAAACTTCAAATTCTATCTAAGTTATGAAAGTTAACTTTTTAAGTTATGAAACTTCAAATTTTATCTATGTTACAAAAGTTAACTTTTTAAGTTATGAAACTTCTAATTTTATCTAAGCTATGAAAGTTATCTTTTTAAGAAATGTTGAAATATTAACTAAGTTATGAAACTTCATATTTTACCTATGTTATGAAAGTTATCTTTTGAAGTAGTGTTTAAATATGAACTATCCTATCAAACTTCAAATTGTATGCAAGTTATGAAATTTATCCGAACTTCAAGTTGTATTCAAATATGAACTAAGCTATGAAACTTAAAATTTTATCTATGTTATGAAAGTTCAGTTTTTATGAAATATAACTTTTCAACTTGTATTCAAATTTGAACTAAGTTATGAAATATAAACTAGTGTTGAAATATGAACTAAACTATAAAAAATCAAATCACATTTCATTCAAATTCCATACACAGTTCATTGAATACAAAAATTCGAAGTGTATACAAAGTCCATACAAAGTTCGTACAACCATTATCCATTACAAAGCAAACAAACATACCAGAACAAAAGTTAAAATCCATTACGAATAAGTAGGAATAACTAAAAACCTACCTTCAACTCAAGTTAGGAACTTCTTCGCACACGGTTGAACCACTTTGAGCCTCTTCGTGATATCAAATTCTCACCTACAATACAAATTATGTTAGTAAAGAATATAAATAATTGAAAACAGAATGAAGAATAAAGAATAAAGATGAGAAAATAAAGAACTTACCCAAAGTAAGTTATGAAACCTTGCATTTGAAACCACCAACCTTTCATTTTTATAAGACAATATGCATTAAATAAGGCTCACCAACATATTCAATATATTGGATAAAACTTTTATCAATCAAGAGAATAAAAGTTCAAAATTAAATGAGTAGATAAAAATCAAATCAAGGTTTAAGATACTTTGAAGTACACTTTTTTGGATATAGTAGATATGAACTGATAAGTTCAAATTAATTATCTTTATTAAATCTCATTTTCCTATATTTGATTGAATATTGTAATTAATTGTGAATATATTTCCATATTTAATTTATAATTTGAATTGCCAAAAAAATTAGTGAAATATATTTAAAATTGGGTTTTAGTTTTAATTTAGGAAAAAATAAAATAAGGAAAGAAAAAAAAAAGAAAAAGAAAAATCAAATTAGTAAAAAAAGAAAAAGAGAAGTTGCTAACCCAAGTTCTAGGAAAAAAAGAAAAAAAAAACTGAATCTTTTTATTTGGAAGATTTGATTTTTGTTTTTTTGGGGACAGAGGAGAAAAAAAATCATTCAATTGATTAATGGCCTCATGTTTAAGACACTTCATTTCAAACTAAAACCAGCTTAAGTACAACTTCTAAAACCAACTAGCCTCAGGGTTGTCTAACCAGCCTCAGAAGTGGGAAAGCAAGAAATTCAGTGAATATGATAGTCACTGAACATGGCCAAATTCATATGTACACCAGGATGCAACAATATGTTGATCGGCACACTTGAATCTAGCACGAAAGTTCAACAATCTATTATCAACATTAGTATTAGTAAATCATCACAAGCCAGGGACATCAAATTATGAAAATAGTATGCATCATTGGCTGGTTTTATTCAAAGCAAACAATCAACATCATTGGGAATTACACAATACAAAAGAAGATAAAGCATGCTGGTTTTAAGTCGATTAGAAGTAAGAGAAATACAAACATCATTGGACATAAGAGAAGAGAAAGAGTGACCTTCAAGTTGTAGGCAATGGTATAAACATGAGTTCCATTAAGGTTTAATCTCAATGGAACTAGGCCTGGGGGTCGGCTAAATGGAGGCCACAACCCCCTAGGGGACAGCCGAGTCCATAGCGACCCCTTAGAGGTCGGCCAAGCAAGTGCGAAGCCCTTGGGTGTCGGCTAAGGAAGGCCTTGATCCCCCCAGCGTTGGCCCTTGCAACCTCACCCTTCTCGGATCCGACAACGAGTAAGTCATTCATTAAATAGATAACTCTTCGGTGCAAGCAATAGTCGGAGGTTGTGAAGTGGCCAGGGAGGATTCACTCTCATCCTACTCTCTTCAGAGTAAGTCATTCATTAAATAGATTACTCTCTCATAAGTTGGGTGTTCTTGTTTTGCCTTGCATAGTAAGTACTATGTCGACAAAGTTATCCTAGCTCCTTCTCTAAAGGCTTCTCAATAAGAACTCAGGATGGTCAAGTTTCTAACTATTGTAGAAATATCATAAGCTATAAGAATTAACTTTTTTAACTAACTTCAACTTCTTAACAAATTTATCACATTTAACTTTTCAAGTAGTATTCAAATATGAAATAAATTATGAAACTACAAATTTTATCTAAGTTATGAAAGTTATCTTTTAAAGTAGTGTTTAAATATGAACTATGTTATGAAAATTCAAATGTTATCTAAGTTATGAAAGTTCACTTTTTAAATTACGAAACTTCTAATTTTAACTAAGTTATGAAAGTTGACTTTTTAAGTAGTGTTGAAATATTAACTAACTTATGAAAATTCAATTTTATCTAAGTCATGAAAGTTAACTTATTAAGTTATGAAAGTTAACTTTTTAAGTTATGAATCTTCAAATTTTATCTAAGTGATGAAAGTTCACTTTTTAAGTTATGGAACTTCTAATTTTAACTAAGTTATGAAAGTTGACTTTTTAAGTAGTGTTGAAATATTAACTAAGTTATGAAAATTCA
>JBBMEG010043680.1:0-18495 GCA_037832605.1 Cyclanthera cordifolia | reverse complement strand
ACTAGAAATGATTGTGAGAGTACATGGATTAATAAATAGGTTAGTGATTGTGATGATGACTCGTTCACTTATATATTCATTTGAAAAACAAAAGAACTCCACAAAAGAGAATGTATGGGATTGCATACCACAAAAGAACTCTCCCACCATATTCATTTGAAAAACAAATCTGAGAGCACTTCAGCCATGGATATTAAAGTACCAAAATGCGACCTCCTAATCTTTCTCTTTTAACTTTTTTTTTTCTGTTGTAAAGTCTTATTATATAGAAAGTTAATACGTAGGTTAGTGATTGTGATGATGACTTGTTCACTTATATATTAATCATTCTGAAGATAATTTAACCAATTATCTATTTTTATTAACATATCTTCTCTCTGTTGTGCAGATTGACACCATGCCTAGCTCGAATAGTGATCATGATGATGGTACACCCGTGAACACACTTGCTCGAAAAGGTTCACTAGAGGCGTGATAGTCTTGCGTGAGCTCGCTCAGGAAAGAATGGATGGAGAGCGGCGGGTAGTTCAATATAACTCGATGGGTCAAGAAGTCGGAGATAGTGCGAAGAACTGCGTAGTGGTGTATGTGTTAAATCAGATATATCTCTTACCAACGATACTTGGGCAGCTGTCCCCGATCAATTAAAAGAGAATGTCTGGGATTGCATAAAAGTAAATACTTAACTAAATATTATCATGTAATATTACATACTATAACTAACCCGATTTCATTTTATTTTAAGCAGATGTCATTTGAGGTGGATCCTATGTCCAAGTATAGGATCATGATGTCTATGGCGAAGACATTCAGAACGTTTATATATAATCTCACCAAAGATTATATCAAGCCGTTCATAAACATAGATCATGAGAAGTTAGTCCACCCATCTACAAAATACTCATACATCAAACAAGAACAATGAGATCATTTTGTAAATATTCGATTATCAGAGGAATTTAAGGTAGCTACTTAATTCTATTGTATTTTGTATATTATTGTAATGTTTAGCATATTACTAATGTGTTTATTAAACACAAAAAATTAATGAAGAACAAAAAGAGAGGCGAAACCTTCTTAAATATCCTCACCGTATGGCCAAAGGGTTATGCCGAACTCGGTCATGAGTTAGTAAGAATTCTAAATCTTCATATATATTATATGTTATGATTATTTTATTTCACTTTACTAATTCATTGTTTGGTGGATTTATGGTGTAAATATTAAAACCGATCCATCCTCACGTGCACTATTATGGATGGAAGGGCGAAAGGGAAAGGATAAAGTGCATGTCGATGAAGCCACGGTTGAAGCCTCCAATCGAATTGTAAGGATGTTTAATTGACAGTACAGTTAACACTTCAAATCTCTGATGGATTAATTTAAATTAATTTATAGTATTTTCATTTCAGAATAAGTTGGAAGATGCACATCGAGGTGCAGATATTTTGACTGAGGCCTTGGGAACACCCGAGCACCGAAGACGTGTTAGGGGCGTTAGTCAATTTCTATCTCCATTTTCTTTTTCAAAATGGCTCGTCCAAATGATAGTAGGGGAACACCCGAGCATGAAGGACGCGTTAGCCAAGTTGGTTGCTCTCCTTGTATGGGAAATAATCACGATCAATCACCCTCGATTCTAGGAGAAGATCCAAAAGGCAAGAAGATGTAAACTTGCCATTGAAAATGTTGACAACATTGTTGCCGTTAGCACAATGTATGAATCGAGCGGGGCACCTGCTAAGATTCATAGTCTTCCACTAGGAAAGTACAATGCACGCGTCCTAGTGGATTTGATAATTAGAAATAACGAGGATTAAATTTATTGTCATAGCCGTCTGTTCCAAACAAAAGTAAGACGGTTGTGTCAGATACACAATCTCATCAATCCGACATGACACTTCCAACCACAATCAAGTTGGTCTATCACTTTGCTAAACACAATATGAGTGATAGTGACAACAATTGCTTCCTTGCTCGAGAAGAAATTTTGCAGTACTGTGAGATGGAAGAGATCAGCTACACTTCCATTCTTTGTTACATTGCATAAGTACTGTATCATTTTCAATTATTATAACAACTTTGTTACATTGGTTTATTACTAACGTTTCTTAAATCTATTTCAGCTACATTTGGGCTACTTACGATCAACATATTCTTAATAACTACTTACTAGTGGACGGTAGTAGTTTTGCTTCAATTATGGGAAAACAAAATCAAGAAGGGAAAATCAAGAATTTGGCTGCTCGTTTTGACATGATTACGGATGTCGTGTCTTCTTTTCGTTTAATACCGGGTATGCATTTTTAAATTTTGAACTTCGAACGTGTAATCTATGAAGATGGTACTGTTTAGTGTAGTCATAATTCCTCGTTATGTCATTTTAGACACCATTGGATTTTAGTAGTACTAATTCCTGATGATGGGACCGTTTATATTATGAACTCACTCGGTCAGAAAGCGCCATATGAGACTTTAGCTCAAATCGTGAATACATTTTTTTTTTTTTTGGTAGTTTTTTTGTTTCAATTAGCTAATTATCCAAATGTTTTTACTTTTGTTCTATAGTTCTTATCGAGTGTGGCAATCAAAGAATGGGTTCGCACCCACAAAATTAATATAGAAATCAGTGAAGGTACGCAAATGAATCATAGCTAGATTTCTTCGATTCTTGGTCTTGTTGAATGATTATTAACATTGCCTAAAATTTTGGTTACTAGTGCCCTCATCAATTGGGATCCATAGTGTGTGGATATTATGTCCAACTTTTTAGGTGGAAGATGATATCCAACTGCGCACCCCCATAAATAAACTGGTAAGTTTTTGTTTTACTTCATTAACAATTTTAGTTTCTAAATTCTGCGACACTTTTTGTTTACTAATTTCGAAATATTGTTTTATGTTTTAGTTTAACTCCACGAAACCATACAACCAAGAAGATATGGATGGAGTACGAATCGAATGGGCAGACTTCATAGGTAGATTTTTATTATCGAATAACAATTAGTTATAGTGTAGCATTTTGAATATTGTTATATATAGCATTATACTCAAGTTATAGTCATTGTACTCAAGTTATAACATTTTGAATATTGGATATTGTGTATTAATTGTTTACTAAAGTAGTGTCTATTTGCGTGTGTGTGTATATATATATATATATATATATATATATTCTGCAAATCTTTCTGGTGAGGCAATGTCTCTTATATTGTTGATTTTGATTAGTAGTCTCTATATATATCTTTTCTGGAATTTACAGGATTAACATAAATTTTTTGGTAATCTTAAAGTTACGCCGTTATGCTGGCGAAATTTCAATTAATTTAACTAAAGTTTGAAGTTATATAATGCTTGTAAACATGAGTTTAGAGGTGAATTTTGGTGGTTTGACATTTTCAAGGCATTGTTTATTATTTTCCTTGAAATAGACAAACCATCACTTAGATTATTTTTATTCAAGTTTTGATACTTTTAATGTCGGTAAAAAATGGTGACATATTATATAAAGCCAAAAGTTTAAATGAAAATGGTGACCCACATGCCTGTACGTGGTGACCCATAAAATTCTGTTTTTTAAAAATTAAAAAGGTCATTTTTAATGTCGAGCACATTTGGTGACAGGCAAAAACCGTCACCAAAAGTCATTGGTGTCACGCAATATGACCAACACCAAAGGCCTTCGATGTCGGTCATGACTGACACCAATGAGCGACCTAAAGGCTTTTGGTGTTGGTCGTGACCGACACTAAAAGTCTTTGTGATGATCATCTGCGTGACATCAAAGACTTTTGGTGACGGTTTTTGCCTGTCACCAAAAGTGCCCGTCACTAAATGTCTTTAATGACACTAGTATTGATGACGGTCGTTTGATCGACACCAAATATATTTGGTGTCGGCATATGCGCATCACTTAAAGTTCAGTTTCTACTAGTGTTAAGATAAAGTATGTTTGCATACTCATTGAGAGATACTACTAGAGCTTGGTGGTTAGATTCTTTACCTGTCGAAGATATAACCTCTTAGACTGTGCTAGCTGTGAAAGTTTTAGTTAAATATTTCTCACCCAGTAGAAACGTAAAAATAAGGAATGAGATATGAATTTGGAGAAAAGAGATGATCATTGGAAAGGTTCAAAGAATTTTGTTCCCATAATAACTATCATAGGAAAAATGCTAGAGGAAAGAAAGGTACAACGGGAAGAAAAATTGAGGTTAAAGGATTTTCAGCTTTAAATCTCAGATTGCAGCTATGAGTGACGCATTAAAAAATTTGCAACAGAACAATATTGCGACTGTAGCTACTGTTCAACCAACTACTGCAACATAACATGTTACCTCAGTTTCTACTATATCAGGGCTTACCTCAATCACTTATCCATATAGAGGAGTCTCTGCGTATTATGAAGGTTATCGTTATTGTGACGTTTATCTCCAAAACCCAACATCAGTAATATATGTGGACAACATGCATAATTAGCTTGGTAACGCATATAATTTATCAAGGGAAGTACCATCCATGAGAAAACCAAGGAACTAATTTGAATCAAGGGTTTTTATCAACTGAATTACCAGAAGAACCCCTAGGATTTGATAATCAAAATGTTCCATTTAACCAAGGATATCCTTTAAACCAGTACATGTCATACGAAGAATAGTGAAAATTCAATAGAAGCTTTGCTTAGAGAGTATCTTACGAAGAATGAAGCTAAGATTCAAAGCTAAAAGACTGGAGTGAAAAATTTAGAGATTCAGATGGGCCAATTAGCCAATGAATTCAAATAAAGACCTCAAATTAAATTACCTTATGATACAGAGTCATCATTATCAAGAGCAAAGAACAAAGAGTAAGTCTAACCAATTAAAGTTGTTGAGGAGTGTAAACAGTTGATTCAAAAACATAAAGTAGAAATAAGAAGTTAAAGCATTCAAGTAAAGAAAAGTGAAGTTGAGCAGAACGAAGATAGAATATAAAAAGAAGGCAACTGATTCAGATTTTAGAAGGATTTGAAAAAAAGAAGAACACTGTGGAAACAAAAACAGAAAAGAAGAAAAATGCAAAAGAAGTGAGTGAAGCATGTAGTAACACTACTACAACAAAAATTTAAGAAATTGAAATAACAAGATTTGTACCTCCACCACCACCATTTCCTAAGATGATAAAGAAGAAGAAGTTAGGGGAAACACACTTCAAAATTTTTTTGAACATACTGGGAGGAATTCATATCAACCTTTTATTGGTTTATGCACAAAAGAAAATGTCGAACTACATGAAATTTATGAAGCGTTGATAGAAAATAGCATATTTGAGAAATTAAAAGTTGTACCATTAAATAAATAGTGTAATACAATAGTTAAAAATAAAATTCCAGATAAAGAAGGTGATTCAGGGGCATTTAATATACCAATTTCAATTGGAGGCCAACATTTAATAAGAGTTTTATGTGATTTGGGCGCAAGCATTAATCTGATGCCATTGTCTATCTATAAAATATTTGGGTTAGAAAATGCCAGACCCATAACAGTGACATTACAATTAGCAGATCGTTTTCACATAACCTTCGAGGAAGTTAGAAGATGGTATTAGTCCAAGTGGATAAATTTATTTTCTCAACTAATTTCATTATATTGGACTATGAGGCTAATAGAGAGGTCTCGATCATCTTAGGCACACCATTTCTGAAAACGAGAAGAAATGTAGTTGATGTCACTAGTAGAAACTGGAGATTTAGTGACAGGCATATGCCGACATCTTTTATAAACGGTGTCGAACATACGGCCGTCATCAATAAAGGTGACATTAAAGAATTTAGTGATGGACAGATTTGGTGACGAGCCAAAACCGACACCGAAAGACTTTGGTATCACACAAGATGAGCGACACTAAAGGCTTTTAGTGTTGGTCATGACCGACACCAATACTATATAGTGTTGGGCATGATCTGCACCAAAAGACATTGGTGTCGCTCCAAAACTGACACCAATTCTATATGGTGTTGGTTTTGGAGTACTATATGGTGTTGATCCCATTGGTGTCGCTCCAAATTCGACACCAATTCTATATGGTGTCATTTTTGGAGTGACATCAATTCTATACAGTGTAAGTTTTTGTAGCAAAACTGACACAGATAAAATTTGACTCGCGCCCCTAACACGTCTTCGATGCTCGGGTTTTCCCAATGCTTCTATTAAAATATCTGCACCTTGATGTGCATTTTTCAACGTATTCAGAATTTAAAATATTATCAATTAAATTGAAATCCATAAGAGATTTTGAAATGTTAACCGTACTATCAATTAAACATCCTTACAATTCGATTGGAGGCTTCGATTGTGTATTCACCGATATACACTTTATCCTTTCCATTTCGCCCTTCCATCCATAGTAGTGCACGTGAGAATGGATCAGATTTAATATTTACACCCTAAATCCACCAAACAATGAATTAGTAAAGTGGAATAAAATAATCATAACATGTAATATATATTAAGGTTTAGAATTCTTACTAGCTCATGACCGAGTTGAGCATAACCCTTTATGGCCATACGGTGAAGATATTTAAGAAGACTCCGTCTTTCTTTTTGCTCTTCACTATTTTTTTGTGTTTTAACACATTAGTAATATGTTAAACATTAAAATAATATACAAAATACAAAAGTAGTTACCTTAAATTCCTCTAATAATCAAATGTTTACAAAATGATTTCACTGTTCTTGTGTGATGTATGGGTATTTAGTAGGCAGTTGTACTAACTTCTCATAGTTCTTGTTTATAAACGGCTTGATAAAATTTGTAGTGAGTTGTGTCTAAATGTCTTGAATGTCCTCGCCATAGACATCATGATCCTATGTTTGGACATAGGTTCCACCTGAAATGACATATGTTTAAAATAGAATAAGATCGGGTTAGTTATAGTATGTAATATATGATATTATTTAGTTAAGTATTACCCTCTATGAAATCCTAGACATTCTCTATTAATTGATCGGGGACATCATCCCAAGTATCGTAGGTGAGAGGTATATGTGATCTGACACATACACCAATATAACTATGCAATTTCTTCGCACTATCTCCGATTTCTTGACCCATAGAGTTATATTGAACTACGCGCCGTTCTCTAGCCAATTTTTCCTGAGCGAGCTGATGCAAGACTGTCACACCTCTAGTGAACTTGTTTCGAGCAGGTTTGTTCACGTGAGTACCATCGGCATGATCGCTCTCCGAGCTAGCATGATGTCAATCTGCACAAGAGAGAGAATATATGTTAAAAATATATAATTTGTTAAATTATCTTCAAAATGATTAATATATAAGTGAACGATTCATCATCACAATCACTTACCTATTTATTTATCCATGTACCCTCACAATCATTTCTAATATAGGTGAACGAGTCATCATCGGTAATATTAGGCAATGTTTCGATGACCCTGTACCCATAATCTTGGCCAGTATTAACTTCATCATGAACATAATATTCAATCATTCTTTGTGGAGGTATCAAAACCACGGACCGAAGAGGATGAAAAGGACTTTTATATAGAATACTTGTTTCGCTTGAGTGGCTAAAATGAAAGAGTCAGATTTATGTCCAATGCGATTAAGGTCTACAGTTGTAAATCTAATGCCGTATATGTTAATTCCATAATTATTTTCCACCCAATCACATTTGAATAAAACGACTCTAAAATTATGATAATCAAGCTCCCAAATTTCTTGAAGTACGCCATAAAAAATGATTATGGTTAAAAAATAAAAAGAATGAATTGATTCATACTCGCACTGTAATAGGATAACAAGTATGCATGGATTATCGAAAGTTCAACATAGCCACAAAGAAAGATCAGTTTCTATTATCATACATTGATCAGATGTTGAATAAATTGACATAAAAGGAATATTACTATATTCATAAAAGGAATATTATTATATTTTAGATGGATACTCAGGCTTTAATCAGATCATCATTGATCCATAAGACCAAGAAAAGACCACATTTACATGTTCATTTTGAATTTTTTGCATTTAGAAGAATGTCATTTGGGCTTTTCAATGCCCTATCGACGTTTCAAAGATGTATGATGGTAGTCTTCTATGAGATGGTAGAACAAATAGTGAAAGTCATTAATAACTCTCCATTTAGAGAGTTATTTAGCTTACTTTTACTAAGATTTCATGTACTTTAGAAGTTAATATCATAAGAAAAGCATGAGATTAGATAGGAATTAAACTAAATACACTACTTTGTCATTTTAGGCATCAGAATTATGAAATATGTTGAAAATACACTTTTATGACATAATATTGAATGTTTTTTGCATTTTGTTGATTAAAACTAAATATTGTGAGCATTCATATAAGCAAAGGAATACAGATTATGAGGGCATTAGCCAAGTATGAACAATCTCAATGTTGGACCTATTGCTAATAACAATACATAACTACTGATGTTAACAAAGACAGTACATTCCCAATGCTAGCCACATTCTACCCGCATCAGAATATATATCTAGAAAATACATAATTATCTCATGTGTTTGATCAAGGATAAATGAACGATCAATATCTAATACTGCCTACCTAAGCAAGGATACTTTGGTAACAAGTCAATGCATCCAAATTTAGCATACTACCATCATGAAAGTGGTGTAGTATGCAGAAAAATAAGGGTATTCTTGTCCTATAAAAGGTACCTTCAACTAGCAAATCAAATGTTAAATTTTAAAGTCAGTGTGAAAGTCAGTTTTTTTTTTTATTGAATTCTAGAAAATCAGATAGAGAGAGTTGTTCTCGCAGCTGAGGACATTGTGAATGTGAAGGACATTGTAATCAACTATCCTGATAAGAAGTTGAGTTGCAAGTAGTTGCTGTAAAGTCCTCAACATTGCTTTTGAGTGACATATAAGCATGGATTTCTTCTTCTTTTTTTTTCTTTTTCTGACTTTAAATTCCTTCCAACCTTTATTTATGGATTGTAACTTATTTATTACTTTGAACCTTTTTTTTAGTGCAAATTCTTTTACTTATTGTTTTTCCATTTGTTATTACTATTTTAATTTATGCTTTTACTTTTATGTTGTAGTTATATTGTAGTCTTGTACGAAGATAATGTTCTATTTAATAAGAACATAACCAATGCCTACCGCATTATTAATGCTACACACATATTTTGTTAAGTAATTGCAAGTGATATTAATAATAAGAAACTTTGTTAATTATTTAAGGCAATGTAGATGTTATTGTTTGCAAAGTCAGTAAGTTTTAAGAGAAAAAGTGAATTGAGATCCTTACTATTGTTATTAGGTTTCTGTTTAGGCTTATCTATAGGTTTATGGAAGCCACCCCATAACCAGCTCACTAATGAATGTGTACAACATCCTTAATGCACTAAGATTTCAGAGAGAATGTACTTCGCCAGAAGACATTGATGTGCAGCATAAACTTTGCTTCTTACCATGAAAATTACCTAAGTTAATGATCTTTGTATTCTTTCTATTAATGTGTTGAATGTTACTTAGCACCATTTTTTATTTACTATGTATGTTCAAAAGTGAGTATTGTTCTTGATGTTGTTTGACTATAGACAATGCCTACCGCATTGAATAAGTATTATGCACGTGTATTATAAACTTATTCAACCCCAACTTGTTGATTACTTATCTTACCCAATCAAGAATGGGAATTCACTAAAAGAATTGGTCCTTTAGGAGTTGACTTGTATATATTTATTACTTGATACAATTGACAACATACACTTGCGTTTTCAAGCACCTTAGTAATGTTTAAGACTTAACAAATGAGTACCGCATTTAATTACATTTAAATAACAACATTGCTTGAGCATCCCAACATTCTTCATGGACGATTTTATAGTAATAGTGGATTCATTTGACTCATGTTTGGAAAATTTGGAAAGAGTGCTTCAGCGATGCGAAAAGACAAACCTAATTCTCAATTGGGAGCAATATCATTTGATTGTAATAGAAGGAATAGTCTTAAGTAACAAAATTTCCAAAGAAGAGATACAAGTTGACCAAGCAAAAGTAGAAATCATTGAGAAGATGCAATATCCAACAAAGTGTCAAGGATGTTAGAACTTTTTTAGGACATGCCAGATTTTATAGAAGATCATAAAAAACTTTTAGAATTTTTTTTAAAAAAAATTGTCTTTTGTTAGAGCAAAATCGTCTGTTTAAATTTGACGAGTCATGTATGTCTGCATTTAACTTTTAGAAAAATGCACTAGTATTAACACCTATTATCAATGTTCTCAACTGTGAAAAATCACTTGAAATTATATGTGATGCTAGTGACTTTGCAGTAGAAGCCATCCTTGGACAAAAAGGTGAGAAAATAATTCATCGTATTTATTATGCTACAAAACTCTAAGCAAAGCACATCAAAATTACACAACTATTGAAAAAGAATTACTAGTTGTAGTATTTGCACTAGATAAATTTAGATCATACTTGGTAGAATTTAAGGTGTTTGTTTATAGTGAGCTATTAAATATCTGATGACAAAAACTAATGTGAAACCTAGATTAATTAGGTAGGTGTTGTTGCTTCAAGAATTTGATGTTGAAATCTTGGATAAAAAGGGTTGTGAGCATGTTGTAGAAGATCATTTATCTAGAATAGAAAAACCACAAGTTATGCGTGAGAAATTAGAAATTTAGGAAACGTTTCCTGATGAATAATTGTTCGTTGTCACAGGTATTTAGCAATTTGAAGCCTCGTGGTTTTCCAATTATGCCAACTATTTAGTAAGTGATTTAATGCAAGCAAGTTGAATGGCACAAACGAAAAATATTTCTTCATGAGGTAAAAAGTTATTTCTGGGATGAACCATTTATGTATAAACACTTTGCAAATAATATCATAAGACATTGTGTTGCAGAAAGCGAGAGCATTAACATTTTGAAATAATGTCACACTATAGCATACAAAGGACATTTTGGAGGATTACGGGCCTAATGTGTTCAAGGATGCTCATTATTTTGTAAAGACATATGAGTAATGTAGCGAAGAAGTAACATAGCAAAACGTGATGAAATAACCTTAATTTCATTTTGGAAGTGGAACCTTTGATGTTTCAGGGATAGATTTCATGGGGCCATTCCCATCTTTAAATTGGAATGCTTACATATTAGTTGCTATCGATTATGTTTCAAAGTGGGTTGAAGTTAGTGCTTGTCCAACAAATGATGCTAAAAAGTAGTTAAATTTTTGCATAAACAATGAATTTACGAGATTTGAAACTCCTATAGTTGTAGTAAGTGATGAAGGGACCTATTTCTTCAATATAGCTTTAGCATATGTGTTGGACAAATATAACATCACTCATAGAATTGCTACAACATATCACCTATAAACAAATGACCAAGCAAAGATATTGTTGATGCCGAAAAACGGTCAACGGATATCCACAGTAATGATTTGTTTAGCTGAGGACGAAAAGGCCTACAAAAAAGTAAAATTAGGACACACCAATGTGGTGTGAGCCACAGGGCCTCCGATGCCTAAATCAGAAACGGAATTTAGCAAAATAGTATAAAACTTTAGGAATAGCATAAGAGTTCTTAGCTTCGAATCTGTCCCTTGAAAGGGAAAATTACTTGACTTTTATAGCAACCGGTCTCGTATGAAAGTCATTAAGTCGGTTCGTAATAACCGCTGCGACTCACTTATGGCAATATAATGGCCGGCCGTTAGAAACGTCCATCATTAAGCCGGGTATGAATACCGGCATAACTCCTGACCGTCACCCTTTGGAGGTGTAACGGCCTTGACTCCAGAGTTACTTGGACTCGCTCAACCTTGGTAGGTCCTCACCTCCATGGCCGACCCCCTTAAGGGTGCAGGCTTCTTGTTGTAGCGCTAGGACACCACGGGTGTGCAGCGTCCCTTAGCGTTACTTTGGACTTGGTAGACTTATCCACAGGAAAGTCCTAACCACCACGACCAACCCACTTGGGTTAGCCTACTCGACTATCCTCCTCAGAGGTCAGCTTTGAACTCGGTCAACCCTTACGGGTCCTTACCTCCACGACCAACCCACTCGGGTTGACCTACTTGTTGTAACCAGGGACGCTATGGGGTGCAGTGTCCACCTGCGTTACTAGGACACGGTCGACTCCTGGGGGAGAGTCCTGACCTCCACGACCAACCCACTCAGGCTGACCTACTCGTTGTAACAGGGGATGCCACGGGATGCGACGCCTTCAAATGTTACTTGGACTCGGTCGACTCGTCCGCAGGAGAGTCCACGACCAACCCACTCGGGTTGACTTACTCGTTGTAATGGGGGACGCCACGGGGTGCGACACCCCGAAACGTTACTTGGGCTTGATCGACTCTAGGGGGAGTCCTGACCTCCATGATCAGCCCACTCGAATTGACCTTCTCATTGCCGGACCCGAGGATGGTGAGGCTTCAAGGGCCAACCTCGGGGGGTCGTAGCCTTCCTTGGCCGACCCCAAAGGAGTCAGACTTGCTTGGCCGACCCCCGAAGGGTCGGTATGGACTCGTCAGATCTCCGGGGGGTTGTGGCCTCTATTTGGCCGACCCTCGGGTAGCCGACATTGGTTTATTTGTCCTTCGTGTGGGTCCCAACCTCTTCAGAGTCATTCAGGATATTTTAGCCTACAACAGATATCTAATAGAGAAATCAAGGCAATTTTAGAAAATTGGTGAACTAGAACATAAAGCATACTGGGCATTGAAGAAGTTGAACTAAAATTCAAAACTGATAGGACCACCAAGAATGCTACTGCTTTTTGAATTTGAAGAATTTGGAAATTTCTCCTATGACAATGTTAAACTTTATAAGGAGAAAAGGAAAAAATGGCATGACAGTAGGATTCTGCCCAAGAAATTGGAAGAAGGTCAACAAGTGTTATGCAATTCAAGATTAAACTTTTTCTTGGAAAGTTAAAATCTAAATGGTCAGAATCCTTCATAGTTGTACATGTGTTCAACATGGAGTAATTCAAATAAAGAATCCATTGGATTAGAGTAAATTTACTATCAATGGTTATCGACTGAAGCATTATTAGGGAGAAGAATTAAAGAAGTGGAATTTTTCTTAACCTTTAACTGCATATTGAAGTTGGAAAATAGTTGAAGCTAACTAGTACTCCTTGCATTTGTTATTAATTCCAAAGGTCAACCAAGACAGTACACTAATTTTGTAAATATGTAGATAATTTTTTTTTTTTACTTTTAGATGAAGGAGAATTTATTTTCGAATAAATTTTGAAATTGATAGAGTGGAGTAGTTTGTTGTAGTTTGTTGTCATTAGATTTTTTTTTTCTTCTTTCTTTCTTTTTTGTGAGTTAGAAATTAGTTTTGCATGTGTTGTGAAAATTCAATAAAAATAACAAAAATAGAAAGTGAAGAGGCAAGTAATCATCAAAATATCTTTTGAGCAGAGGAGAGAGTATGTTGGCGCCCGAGAATCCATTGCATGGCAAAAGTGTTTTATTATTTTGAACAAATGTGTCAATGGGGCCAATCTGAAAAGTTAACTAATTGGCAGTTAAAGATTTGAACGGGCACAAAAAGTCGTAAGTTCAACCTTTTTCAAAGAGATTTAGTTTCATTCAAAAGGCGTATAGCGAAGGGCTTCGAATAAAGCATTTTGACTCTTTATAACCCCTTTATAAATTGATAAGAAACCCCTGAGAATTGGATCTAACAACCTTGTTGAAGAAAAAAACAAGGTTGGCCCCGCCCTCTCTCAAAGTTGAAACTTCTCAAACACTAATTTTTCATATGGCTTGAACAAGAAGTGGAAAAGTCCTTGTTGTCGCCATTGTTCCTAAGAAGAAATCCACGAAGATGACCATCATCATTGAAGCAGAAGATGAGCCATCAAACATCCCGATGGAGGTGAAAGAAGTAGCAACTTTTGTGGTTGTCAAAATCGTTAAGGAGATTCAAACAGAAGTTGTTGAAGTAGAGGCTTATTGACTTAACACTGTTTGGTTGGTCTCACCTATACACATCAAATGACCCTTTCATAAAGTAAGAGTTCACAACCTACTTAGGATTAAGATCACATCGACATATGATCATCATTAGCGAAGTATTTAATACAAGACTATAACAGTATTATTAGCTTAATCAAAAATCTTCTGGTCCCATCTTATGTAAAAACGATTTTTCGCTTAGGCCCCCCAACTTACATGTCTCAACGTGAACAACCAGGAACATGTCGTTTGTAACTCTTGCAAAGCGGGCCGCATCAATAGTGTCACCAAGACTTAGGCGCCCTTGCCTTAGTTCATATACTTTAGACGTTTTAGGTTATTAACTTATAACTAGATCCGCATGTATGTTCCACATACTTGTCCAAGTGTACATCCAAATAACCATGGGAATATTGCCATTGATTTAATTAATGTGATAAGGCTGAATGACGTTGGAATATTAAATACTCAATTTAGCAAAATAATAACATTTATTATAACCAAAATATAATATTAAATGTCTAACATAAATATGTGTTCTTAATATACAAACTAATAGGTTTTTAGGACATAGCCCCGAACACATATACTTTCCACTACAATCTGATAGTAGCATCTTAATATGTTTAAGGTTCTCAATCTCAGCTTTAAACTCCTTGAACTTTTCAAGAGTTTCCACTTGTCTTGTATTAGATAAATATACTCATATATGGAGTAATCGTTCGTAATGGATACAAAGTACTCATACCCTCTCTAATCTTTAACATCCATCGAACCGCACAGTTCTGAATGTATAAGTTCTATAAGTTGCTTGGCTCTAGCGCCTTTTACTCTAAGATTCACATACAAGTAAGGTGTTCATCTCTAACTCGGTTAGAGAACAACTTTTTACTAACCTTTCAATTCTATTGATATTTATGTGACCTAACCTTAGATGTCATAGATATGTATCAGATTCTTGAGAAATTCTTTGTCGTTTGGGCGTCTATTACCCGTTGTCATTTCTGTTATGTCTAAAATAACTTTTCCAGTCCTAACATTTAGGGATATTTTTCTAGTATCTAATTTCTCATAATAGTCACTTCCCTTAAATAAAGAACGCACATGTTCAGTGACTTCTGGATCCACTATCCAAGAGTTGGAAGACTATCCCACTAAACAAGATTCGAGTGTAGGAAAATCCAATTTACCTTCCTGGTCATTTTTCTTTATTTCTTTGTACTTAGGACAACTCCCTTCCCAATAGCCTACTTTCTCACTCTTTTCATTCTTTTTCGTCCTTTTTCGGCCTTTGACTTTTTTAACTTTAGGTGCACTGCATTTATTCAAACTTCTCTTCTTATATATTAGCCTTTGAGGTTCAACCTCCTGACTGTGTTCTTGAGCCTAAAGCTCTTGAACTAAACTTCTTGGACACAACACTTGTCCTCTTCTTTTGTTTCATACAAAAGAGTAGCGTTTTCATAATAAAATTTGTACTACTATATTTGTCTATTACAACCTTATTTGTTTATCCAGTATTGAAATGCATCATCACTTAGAAAAATTCTCTTTAATTGATCTCTTCGCCTTCACTTTCACATTATCAATTTTATCCAAGGCACTACTGATAAGTTCAAACTAATTATCTTTATTAAATCTTATTTTCCTATATTTGATTGAATATTGTAATTAATTGTTAATATTTTTCCATATGTAATTTATAATTTGAATTGCCAAAAAATTAGTGAAATATGATTAAAATTGAGTTTTAGTTTGAATTTAGGAAAAAATAAAATAGGGAAAAAAAAATAAAAAAGAAAAGAAAAAAGAAAAAAGAAAGTCCATAAAAATAAATAAAAAAGAAATAAAAAAAAAATGAAATTATTAAAAAAAAAGTGGCTAACCCCACTTCCCAGGATAAAAGGAAAAAGAAAATAACCGAAGTTTTTTATTTGGAAGATTTGTTTTTTTAGGAGAGGAGAGAGGAGGGAGGAGAGAGGAAAGAGGAGAAAAAAAAATCAATTGGGATCAAAAGATTTTTTTTCTTTTTTTTTTTGTTTTTAGGGAGAACAGAGCAGCAAAAAGAAATTTTGATTTTGCTTCACAATATCACAGATTTTATCATTTTGGTGGCCGGCCAACATCAACACAGCAGGAGCTCCCTTCAACGATCAAAATTGGGTTTTATTTCAACTCTCTTGTATTTATTTATTTTTATTTATCTTTTGTTGTTTTCATAATGAATAGCTAAATTTTCATTCTCTGATTTAAGGATATTTTTAGTTTTAATTGTGATTTTAGGAGGTTTTGGCCCAAATGGAATTTGTTTCGATTCAAGAATTAATAGTTTCTTGTTTTTATTTTTATAATTAATTGTTGCTAAATTAAATTGACGACTTAGTTTATCATCAATTGATTAGTGCTATATAGGATTTTGTGATATGTATAAATGTTTCAAATGATTATACTGTAGCAAAGAGTTGGCTTATGTGTGTATAATTGTGGCTGTTCCAAATTATACAGCTGATATAATAGACCTTAGGGAACAATTAAACAAAATTAATTGATTTGCAGCTATCTCGATTAATTAATTCTTGGTTTAGTCGTTCTCATTAATTTAAATGCTATTGTTTAATTGGTATGTAACGCTATTGTGCCCAATCGATTATACAGTAAGGTTGAGCTTGATGCTGGGTCCCCAATCGATTATACAGTAAGGTTGAGCTTGATGCTAGGTCAGGGTCAATTAGATAGGAGAACAATGCTTATTCTGGCTTTTCCATAGACTGATTTCTCGAATGTGACATTTATTATTATATTTTTAGCCGATGATCAAAAATAGCAACTGTGATAATTAAATCCTTGAATTAGACTCTGATAATTGTTTGTTTTATTAAATTTTACCGTTCATTTAGAATTTTGTTCAAACACCACAATCCCATTTTTATTTGTTTTCAACATTGAGAAATTAATTCATAGTTCCTTTGAGATTCGACTTGGTTCCACTATTTCTACAAGTTAGATTTAGAAATCAGTAAGTTTATTTTTGCGGGCTTCGACAACCCGACCAAATTTGGCGTCGTTGCCGGGGAACTTCACTTAGTTTCTTATTGTTGTTTTTTAATTTTTTAATTTTTGTTTTTATATAAAAAAAAATTGTGAGTTTGAAAAAAAATGGCAGAGTATTTCCAACAATATTGGCCAAGAGTTGGTGAAGATGTTTTTCAGCCTAATGATTTGATTGATCTTAAAAATCAACTTTCTGATTTAACTTTTGTAGTGAGTCAAATGGTTACAGGGCAAATGCATCGTAATTTTATACAAGCCACAACCATAAATCAAATGAGTTATGATTCTCATTTTGATTACTATAACCATGAATGGGTTGATCAATCTAATTTTTGGTATGGAAACCAAGAAGAACATCAAAACCAATACTTAGAAGACTTCAACGAACAATCTCAAATCCATGTGCACACTCATACCTCAAATTCAGGTATGTCTTTAGAAGATATTGTTAAAACTATCGCTAACAATAATTTTCAATTTCAACAGGAAAATCTCCGGTTTCAATATGAAACTAGAGCTAACTTGGAGAATTTGGGAAACCAAATTACTCAATTGAGTAATACTGTTAGAAACTTGGAGAGTCTACAAGAGAAACAAAATCTTAATACTGAGGAAAGAAGTTTTGATGAAACATTTATTGATAATGAAGATGAGTTGGAGAATTTTGAGCCGCATCAATAGAAGGTTTGTGAAATAAAAGAAAATGAGTCTATAAATAAAGAAGAAATCCAGGTTATAAAGTATGAGGCTGGAAAGCCTAACCATACTTTATTTTCCCAAGATTTTCTTAAAATTGACTCTTTTCTTTATTCTTACCAATCTTTAGTGTTTGATTTTCTGTCATTTGATTTCAATAACTTATATTATGAAAATAACCAAAATATTTATCTGTTTGGTGCCTTCGAGAAACAAGAAAGTCTACTAGACTTAGTAGGCTACATCAATTCAAACAAGAAGGGACCGAAGAAAACAGAAGAATTTTATGTGCCATAATACCCATTTCAAGTCGTCGAGCAAAACGACTTAAAATGATTGCGCTATTGGGAGGCAACCCAAATTTTCATTTCTTGTTATTTGTTTCTTTCCTTATTTTTCATCTACTTTTCCTTTTAGTTTTTTTTTTTCTTGTAGGACAATAAATTGTAAATAAGCATGACTACTGACTCTCTCAACACCAAGATCTATCAAGCTTAAATCGCTCACAAATCCAGGGAGTTCACTTTTCTTATCTTTTTATTGTTTTTGTGAACATTTTACTTAATTTGTTATACATTGAAGACAATGCATAGTTTAGGTGTGGGGGAGGTTTAATTTTCATTTGGGATGTTCTTAATTCATACATATTGACTTTTCTTTTGAAACATTGAGTCTTCGTTGATATCTTTGAATGCCTTTTAAGTTAGAAATGCATCTTTAGTTTGAATTTTAAAGTATGATAGAGATGAGCATGATTAGAATTTTTTCTTAA
>JBBMEG010043669.1:0-18497 GCA_037832605.1 Cyclanthera cordifolia | reverse complement strand
GTTTTGCAGGCTCTTTCGTCCTCTACTAAACAAATAGTACTGTGGATAGACCGTTGACCATTTTTCGGCATCAACAGTTTCTTTTCCTCTTTCCTATCAGAACGCGGCTACGAATATGATGGCTACGACAAAAATAAACAAATCAACTTGACTCCAATTTAATATTTATAGAATTATATTTAAATGTAACATTTTCATTGTTCATTGACTGCTAAATTATTGTTGTTCTACCTTCATAACTCTTCCTCGAATCTTCGGGGTTTACACTTTGGGCAATTTAAATGTTAATTGATTGCAATAAGAAATATTTTTTTATTGATGAAAAGAAGGAAAATATAAGTGATAATAACGTTCTTGATTGATATGAATTTTTTGAGTAAAATAAAAAACAGAATCATGAGAGTACATATCTTAATTGGAAAATATTACATCAATCTGAAGATTCAAAAAGAATTAGTATCCTTAATTATCAAGATGTACTATTTGATCTATGGGTAGCCGTAGTTCATATAAAACTAATGACCCACATAAACATTTTCTATGATCTCTTTTCAAGGGTTTTTTTTTTTTTTTTTTAATTTTTTTTGATTATTATTGTTGTTTACAATTCTTTCATACTATTCTTACTACATGGTCGATTTCCCGATAGGGATTGGATTTGATTTATATCTTTATATTAGTTTTTTTTCTTTAATATTGTATCTTGTTTTAATACATTTAGAATTTGAGTTTCTTAAATAAAGTACAGTTCCACGTTAATTAATTAAGTAGAAGATCATGAGTTATAAAGAGGATAAACAACTTCATTGGTAGGGATGTCTTTTTGGGTGAACAATACAAACAAAACCATGAGCGCTTATGTGTTTAAAGAGGATAATATTATATCAATGTGACATTCTTCAAGAATTTTTGTTCCTAAGCAATTTGGTATCATAACCATATTTTCAGAAAAGACTTGTTTTTTCTCAACTATTCAACAATGGAAGAATGTCTGGTTTGAACATGTATGTCAACAAATAAATGGGAAGGAACAATTTCTATAATTAGGGATTATGAAAGTCTCTTACTTCCAAATGGAAGAATATGAATATAAATGATGATGGTGTGTTGACCGAAGGAAATGACTCATTCAATATTATGTTGTGTGTTGCAGTTGACGTCATCGTCGAGGTTGTTGATGAAATGGAGACCGTTGGTTTGTTGTTCAAGCTCGAGATTTTGTACATGACAAAATCTTTAACAAATTAGTTACTTCTAAGTAACGCTTATTCAACCTCTATATGACAACTTCTTAAAAATCATCTAGATAATTTAAGTACAATACTAATAGATATACATAATATTAAGTTTAGATAGATGATGATGATTATGCACACATAATATTATGTTTAGATAGATGATGATGATTATGCACACACTTTGTTGGTTTGTTTTGTCCTTTTCATGTGAGTACTATTTACAGATTTTTCATTGTTGGTAAAGATACTGTCTCAAGAGGAAATGAAAAATGTTCTTCTTGCTAGAGAAGATATTCACTGAATAATTAAGTATTACATAAAAAGTTTTCGAATGGGTTGGCAAAAACAAGAAGTAAAGGATAAGGAAGGCATGGAACGAAAAAGATAAATTAGAAGGCTGCCCCACATCTTAAACACAAGAAGTCGAAGAATTCAAGAGTCAATGATATCTTATCTAACTACAAGACAAAAGAACATTTGAAGTATGGTAGCCCTAGTAGTAACAGATTTGAATGCGATAAAAAAGAAGGTTCTACAACCGTAGCAGAAGTTAATGGTAGCTCTAAAGAAGATCTAACCTTCGATAAAAGTGAACACACATATTCTAAAGATGTGTATGTACTTGATTTCGGTGGGTCATATATATCATTTATGTAAAAATATGAAGTGGATTTTAACATATGGGTAGTTTGCTGGAAGGAATGTTTCTATGGCCAACAACAACTTTTAAAAGCGGATGGAATTGAAGCTCATCTTTAGAAGTGGAAGCCATATGTAACATGCTATAATGATCAAGATATGTTAGGATAATTAGGTTACTCATGACCTAGTTCGGGTTATTTGATAATGTTTCCAAATAGTGTAGTATCTTCACAATCAAGATCACATAAGTGTGTTGCACTTTTCACTACATAAGCAAAATATATTACAACAATAGAAGTATATCACATAATGTTATGAATATAACAGTTCATACAAGAGCTTGAATTCAAGTAACAATATTTATGATATTCTGGGGTAACCAGAATGTTATTCATCTTGGTTAGAACGCTACATTTGTTTCTAAACTAAATATTTAGATATGAGGTTCATTGGATGATAGATGATTTGGATTCATTGGATGAAAACAGTTCAAACGATGGTGTGGTTTGCTTGAGAAGATACATACTAATCATAATCGGTCTCATGTGTTAGACTAAAAATCTATCACGAGAGAAGCTTGAGTTTTTTGTTTCACTACCAGAATGACAAGTTCCTTCACATAGTGAATAAGTGTTGATTTGTTGGGTTTATTCATCTTAATGGAGAAAGCCCACTCATAAAGGCCCATTGAGGCATTTTTGTAATGAATGGTAGCATTTTTAGTTTTTACCAATAGAACTATCGAGAGAAAGAAAAATGTAGCAGGGTGAAAAAAAAATAGAAAAGAAAAAGTTTTGCCTAAGTTTAGTTTTTTAGTGTTTCTGAAGTCAATATGTGGTACGATTGAGCTCAAATGTTTTCAACATGTTCTTGACACGAGATTCTTCAATATGAATGATGAAGATAAGATTGAGATCTTTCTTGAGCTAAATATATGTGAGGGGATTTGGTTTCACAATTGGTTAGATTTTCTACTTATTCTCTCAATTCTTTTTTTTTTTTTTGTTAAGGTTATTTATCTTGAGATATTTGATATTGTTAGGAATAAACGCTATTTCTATGGATCAATTATTCCTTATCTTGTGTTTCTATAGGAAAATCAACAAGTAAATATTATGTATATGGTAGATAAATCAAATACAACGCACGAGAATTTAAACGTGGAAAAACCTCTTCAATGTGAAGAGTAAAAAACTACGGACCAAAGTCAAATCTCCACTATAAACGATAATGGGCTACAACGAGTTCTCTCTAGTTACAACTAGAGGTATAAAACATGTAATATCTCAAGATAAAGTATCTCGGCAACAAACGACATTAAACCAAAGAGAATAAATAGAAAAATCTCACCAATTGTAGAATTGAAATGCCTTCTGGAATCTGGTTGTCGAAACCTCCAAATCTAATCTTCGCTGTTGAGATTGTAGACACTTGTGTCACGAACACATTGTCAAAAGCTCAACTCGATCCGACAGTTGGTTTCCTTGCAAACACCAAAATTCAAAACTTGGGCGGAACTTTCTTCTCTCTTATTTTCTTTTCTCTCTCTACCGTTTTTTTGCTCTCACTATGAACAGTGCACTTTAAGTTGCTGCATACCTTTTAAATACCAAAGCTCTAATGGGCATAAATGTGGGCTTTCTCCACAAATGTGAATAAACCCAACAAATCTCTCCCTATTCACTATGTTGAGGAATTTTCCATTGCAACAGCGAAACAACAAAACTCAAGCTTCTCTCTTGGTACATTCTTAGCCAACATATCTAATCCATTATGATCAGTGTGTATCTTCTCAAGCTCAAACAAACCATCATCCAATGCATCTCTCATCCAGTGATACCTCACATCTATATGTTTAGTTTTGGAATGAAACTTGTGTACAAGATGAATAACTCTCTGATTATCACAGAATATCACATACGGTTGTTACTGGATGCCAAGCTCTTGTATAAACTGCTTCATGTACAACATCTCCTTGCAAGCTTCTGCTGCAGCTATATATTTTGCTTATGTAGTAGAAAGCGGAACACACTTCTACAATCTCGATTGCCAAGACACTGCACCACCTGCAAATGTCATCAAATAACAAGATACAATCATCAATTATCTACATCTCCTGCCATATCTAAATCAGTATAGCCTATAAGCACTAGCTTTCCATTTCCAAAGGTGAGCTACAAATAGGAAGTGTCTTGCAAATATCTCATGAAGCAGTTAACTGCCTCCCAATGTTGTTTCCCTAGATTGGACATAAAACGATTAACAACACCAACTGCATAAGTTATATCAGGTCTAGTACTTACCATAGCATACATCAAACCAACAACTGAAGAATATGGAACTGTTCTGATATCTTTCTTCTCTTTATCAGTAGAGGGACACTACTTGCTACTCAATTTAAAATGGTTGGAGACAAGGAACTAACCAATTTAGCTTTATTAATGTTGAATCTTTCTAGCACCTTCTCTAAGTATTGCTTATGTGACAAATATAATTTCTCGGATGCCCTGTCTCGAACTATTCGACTACCAAGAAATTTCTTTACTCCCAAAATCTTTCATGGAAATAGATTTGCTCAACTATTTTTTCAACATTGGTATTCTAGAAACATTCCAGTCAACCATCAAAATGTCATCAACATAAAGCAATAAAATCATTATCAGAGTATTTTTGTACAAAAACACAATGATCAAGAGTAGTCTTCTTGTAGCGTTGCTCCCCATAACACACTTAAACTTCTTGTACAACTGCCTCAGTGCCTGTTTCAACCCATAAAGATTTTTCTTCAACTTGTACACAAGTTTCTCTTTACCCTTCTCTTCAAAAACCCTCTATATGTTCCATATAGATTTCTTTATCTAGGTCACAATGAAGAAATGTAGTCTTCACATCCATTTTCTAAATTTCTAAGTCAAGACTAGCTGCTAAACCCAAAACTACACGAATGGAAGACATCTTAACAGCTGTAGCAAAAATCTCATCAAAGTCAATACCCTTCTTCTAACTGAACTCTTTGAAACTAGTATCGCTTTATAACGTGGCCTTGGGGTATTTTCTTCTTGTTTCACTCGATAAACTCACTTATTTTCAGTGCGATTTTCCCTTTAGGCAATTTAACAAGCTCAAAAGTGTGGTTCTCATATAAAAATTTCATCTCATCTTTCTTTCCATCAATCCACTCTCTTTTGTGTTCGTCTTCTATATCCTCTTCATAACTCTTAGGTTTTTCCCCGTTAGTCAATAACACATAATCATTAGTATCATATCTTGTTGACGGACGTCGATCTCTGATAGATCTTTTGAGTGGAACATCAGTTGAGGCTTCAGTTTCTGATAATTGTTCCTCAATACTATCATCTACCTTAACTTGTTCATGACCTTCTAGTACCTCTTCTGAATTATCAAACTGATCATTCTGAATCTCATAAATCACGACTATATGTAGACTTTGTTTCATCTGTTTTCTCAATGTCTTGTATGGTCTGGTCTTCAAAACACACAACACCTCGACTTCTAATGGACTTTTTCTTCAATGGATCATACAACCTGTAGCCAAACTCATCTTGACCATAGCCAAGGAACACACATGGTCTCGTGTTTGCCTCAAACTTCGATCTCTCATCTTTAGGAACATGAACGAAAGCTTTACAACCAAAGACACACAGATGACTATAAGACTTTTTTTTCCAAATCTTTTTAGCGACTTCAGATCCCAAGGAATACATGGTGTGAGATTCAAAACATGTACAACTATACTCAATGCTTCACCCGCAAAATGTTTTGGATAACTGCGAATGTGAAAGTAAACATCCCACTCTTTCCAACAATGTTCTAATCATTTTCTCAGCCAACCTATTTTGCTGAGGAGTCTTAGGAGGTGTTTTTTTATTCGGATACCATGATTTCGGGAATACTCATCAAAAGGTCCACAATACTCTCCCCCATTATCGGTCATGATACACTTTAACTTTTTACTAGTTTCTCTTCCAACAAGGATATGAAACTGCTTAAAAACTTGCAACACCTGATCTTTAGACTTCAAGGTGTAAACCCACGTTTTTCTCGAATGATCATGTACAAACGTCACAAAGTATGAAGCACCTCCGAGTGTTTTAGTTTTCATAGGACCACACACATCATAATATACAATATCAAGTACCTCTGGCTTTCTTGAAGGTTGTGATGCCTTAAAAGAAACTATTGCTTGCTTTATTGCTAAACAATGTTCACATCTCTTCAAGAACACATTATTTACTCCAGCAAGATGATTTTTCTTGGCTAGATTCTTCAAACCCTTGTCACTAATATAAGTAAGTCTTTTATGCCAAAGCTCAACTCTCTGTTCATTTTCCACTACATTTATATCACAACCAGTAATTTTTTCCTGCATCATATACAATGAAGAGCACTTCTCTCCATAGCTACCGCCATAAAGCCTTTAGTAAGCTTCCATTTGCCATATTATAGAAACCTTCATCATCAAGCTTACCTATTAATATTAAATTCATGCGGATATTGGGAATGGATTTCATACTTTTCAAAATTAGCACAATACCACTCTTAGTATCCAAGTGCACATCTCCTATGGCAACTGTTTTGCTAATCCATCATTACCCATCCTAGGACTGCCAAAATCACCAGATGTATAGGATACAAAAAATTCCCTCCTAGATGTAGCATGAATTGAGGCACCACTAGCAATCATCCAACTGCTATGTTCTATAGCAAGGTTTATATTATCACCGTCGAATAAAATAAAGAATTCTTCTGTGGTTGCAGTAATTTTATCTGTGTCATCATCATTCACATTTTCTTTTCCTTTATCAGCTTTATTTTCTCTTTTCAGTTTTTTGCAATGTTTCTTTATGTGTCCTTTCAAGCCACAATGATAACATTCAACATTAGAAAACCAGCCACTCTTGCTTTTTCTTATGTCTCTGTTTTTTGGACCTTTGCTCTTACTACCCGTTTCTTTCACTAATTAGAGCATTAGACTGTGAAGAAGAACCCTGTGACTTCATTCTCATCTCTTCGTTCATTACACTGCTTTTTACCAAGTCCTTACTTAGTACACCTTTTAGGGCTAAGTTTGACAACAAAGTCCTAAATGTCTCTCATGAATCTAGCAACGAACCAAGAAGCCATAATCTATGAATCTTTTCATCAAACTTGATACTCATTCCAGCTAACAGATTAATTATACCTTCGAATGTATTCAAAGTGATCTAACGTAGTCGTTTCTTCTTGACACTTCAAAATCATCACTTGTTTGATATTGTTTTTTATTATTACCAGTTTTCAAGACATACAAAGACTCAAGCTTGTTCCACATTGATCGTCATGAAAGAATCCATCTTTCTCACTACAATTTTGGAAGTACGTTAATTTATTAACATTATTGAATCATTTTTTATAAATATTAACTTTAAATTTATCATAGGAATTAGTTTTAATCATTTTTCAAAGTCTAAGAACTAAATTTAAACATCTTAAAGTTTAGAGATCAAAATGAAACAAACACAAATGTTTAAAGACTAAAATTAGACATTTAAAATTATAGAGACAAACATAAAACAAACTGAAAGTCTGAACACTAAAATAAAACTTTATAAAATTTATAGAGTAAAATGAAATAAAAGTGATAATGTACACACAAAATGGTATTTTAATAGGACTACAAACCATGTCATAAGACCAATATCCAATTATAATTAAATTTAAAATAATAAAATAAAAAACAATTAGAAGAAATTTATCACTAGTGTACCTTATATTTATCAATGACTTAGGTAGAAACATAACATTGACTTTGGCCTTCTGATTGGGAGGAAATTACTTCAAGGGCAGCTAAACAAGAAAATTACGACGGCCGCAATGGACTTAAATTTCACGCACAAGTTTTAACAAAAACAAAACAATGACTTCTGGTTTTTCGCATGTGCCAAGTTAGAGGAAATTTCCAACCATCTACAAAAAAAAAAAAAAAAAAAAATCCTTATAAATAAATTATCAATTTAGTTGTTGTAATTAGTTATAGGTATAATTGTTGTATTGTTGTTCTCGTTTTAACTCTTCTAAGGGGTCGACTGTGAAGGTGAGGACCTGCAAAGATTGACCAAGTCCAAGTAACTTCCAAATCAAAGCTGTTACACCTCAAAGGATAACGCTCAGGAGTGAGTCACTATTAAGTGACCATTAAGGCACCATTAAGTGAGTCGTAACGGTTACAAGACCGGCTGCTATAAGAAGTCATAATATTCTCCATTTCAAGCCAAGTGGAACTACACTGACAATTCTTGTAAGCCGTTCTAAACCTCAAAATACTCTAAATTACTCTCCTAAAACTCTTACTGTCTTAGGCATCGAGGCCCTATGGCTCACACCACACGGGTGTTGCTAAAGTTTTTCATTTTGCAGGCTTCTCATCCTCGATAAATAAAGTGTACCGTTGATATCCAATGATCATCTTTCGGCATCAACATATACAAAATTCATTGTAAGTACACCTTGGACTATTTAAAAGAGAAAATAAAATAGAAAATGGGAATAATCAATTTGTACAGAGTTTCTCTTTATCTCTCTGTTTCTATACCTTTAGCAAACATAGGGCCAAAGTTTAACACTGTTTTTCTTCTTAACAATCCAAACCGGTTTGGACATAGTCAATAGAAAACTAATTTGGTCCGGTTCATTTATCCAATCGGTCTAGCTAACCCAAGCTGCTGAAATTTGGGCACAATTTGGAAGAACTCACTGCCTGAGTTGTTCAAAATTGGGCTTCAATTTTGGGCTTCTTAGGATGCACAATGTTTCAAGCTTGTTGGTTGAACTTTTATAATTAGTTAATTTACACTTCTTGCAAGTTCTTTGTTTGATCGCCCTAATGTCAGAGTAGTTAACATAGGTCTTGTTTGGTAATATTATTATCTCTAGTTTCTCGTTTCTTAATTTTGGTTTCTTGTTTTTTTTTTTTAGAACACGAAACAAAAAAGAAAACAAAATATGCTGAAAGAACTAATAATAGTTTTGTTTGATAGTCTTTCTTGGAAGCGGTTAATGTTAGTAGTGATGTGGCCAGGTCAAAAAAAAAAAAAAACTGTTGAAACCGTTAAAGGCCGAATCCAAATTCATGTTGTAAGGCCCATTAGGCTCATAAGCATAGAATTTATTGATATATATATATAAATATACAATATATAGCCTCTAATAATTAAAATCTTTACTCCAAATCAACTTTTCTCATCTAAAACCCTCTCCTCCATTCAACCTTCAACCTCTCAATAGTTTATGACATTGGTGTATATGGAAGACATACTAAACTTCAATTTGACAAGTAATAACTTCTCTTCTTGTCTGCTTTCACTTTGTCCTAATGAATTCATTAGGATAAAGTGACTATCCCAAAAATTCTCCCTCAAAATGATATTATATTGACACCGTAACCACGCTATCTAAATTAGATTAAAATCTTGAGACGTAACAAAACTCTGAACTTTATAAAATAGTTTATATATAAAATTTAAAGTAATTTGATATGGAGAGAGTTCTCTAATATATCATATAAAGATGCGAAAGACTTCTCGCTTTTAAAATGTAAGATAATTAAATTGAATACGTCAAACACAATCACCAAAAGAAAAATTCTGAATGATTAGTAAAAGATCTTACCTTTTTAAGTAAAATATTAATACTCAATTTTTAAGAAAATATAAAATGTACTTACATTATTTAAAATACATAAAAAAACAAAATATTATTGAAAAGTTGTATATAAGTTAAACTCCCCACTCACGGGCGGCTGTGTAGTGATATGGGCAAGGACAATTTTCTGCAATATATTTGAAAAATAAATAAATTAGATTTTAGATTTCCAAATATTCTTGTACTACAAAATTAAGATGAATAGTGATTTATTTATTTATTTTGTTGAGAACAAGGTGAGTAGTGATTTAAGCATGGTTTAGAACATGATTTTACATTGTAGAGCCCCCATAATATTAAGTATCTTTAATAAATATTGATTTTCTACGTATTGGATTTATGAATTTTTTTTTTTAATAATTATAGTAGACATTTCATTAATGATCGAGAACAAGAGTATAAACATCGTAAACTTTAAAGAGGCTTTTTCAAACGTACATAGAAAAAACATTAATATAATTCAATTTATCTCATTTTCTTTAGTTCTTTAAGTTTGAATGGTCGTTTTGATTTAATGAACACTAACTTAGACAAACATTTTGAATATGAATCCAATAAGAATGAACATGGATTTGAAACAATAATTTATTTAGAATAAAATAAAAATAAAGTGCAATAATAAAAGTAGAACCATTTTATATATTCCAATCCAACAACAAGGGCAAAAAACATCTCATTCAAGTAAATATTTAGAACACTAAAAACTCACAAATTTTATCAGGCTTGTACCAAATTACACATTGGCAAACGTGCTAGAAAGGAGGCGGAGGCGATTTACGGGTATGGCTTCGTGGCCATTGAAACTTCGGGGGCGGCGGCGACGATGGTGGCGAGCGCCTTCTCTTTGCTTTCAACTCATACTGATACGACGATGACAATCGCGGCGGCGGGAGAAGTGAAACGACATTTGTGCGATAAAGAGAAGGCAATGAACGAGGATGAGCAGCAGCAGTTAAGGGAATTGGGAAGCTGAGGGAATGCAATAATATTGTAATAAAAACAAACATAATTCGAAACTCCATTTTTTTTTTTTTAATGGCAATTTGATGATGGAGTTTTCTTTTTATAATGTTGCTGCACACCTAACTATTCCGGCTGCTTGACCACACGTTGAAAAAATTAAGTGTGAAAATTGTTTTCTTTTTAGTCCTTATTTTTTTCAGATTTTATCTATTTTGATCTTTTTTTATAAATCATATACTTTTTTCTAGTTCAATTTTTAATTCATACATTTGTACTTAAAATTGTACAAAATTTTATGATAATTTTATGCAGAATTACTAAAAATACATTAAGAAATTTTAATGGCGGTGAAAATTGTGATAGACTACTTTTATATTTATTTTGTATAAAAGTAAATTGTGACCTATCTTTTGGGATTTGAATATTTTTGTAAATATGTTTAATACATGAATATCAAGCATAAATTCTCTACTTTTATATTTATTTTCATTTAAAAGTTTAGTTTGTAAGAAAATATAAATAATCATTTCATTGAATGAAATTTAAAGTTAGGTTGATCATCATTTTAGTCAACATTACTATACGTAACTAACATTTATATTTTTTCAACATGATTAAAATGTCACTTATAAAACTAATCAATTTTGAAATATAATTGATTAAATTGAAACTAAACCATTAGAAAGTGATTATGAGTGGAGTAGTCCATCTTATAAATTAATCAATTTTGACATGTTCTCTCAAGATGACGTTATTTTTAAAAAAGTCATCTTGAACCAGATCTGGATTCTTGACCTAAAATATATATATCCGCTTTGACTTAATGTCTCAATTCAACTTCGTTTATCAATTTGCTGAGAATAATATATACTCTTGTGTTGAGTTTGTAGTGTTTGTGGGAGTATGAACTCAATATATATAAAATAAAAACAGAATAGATTTTAAAGATATTATAACTAAAATGATATCTTAGGTTTATAAACTCCATAGGAAATGTGAACATAGATAAAGTTTTCTTTTTCCTCTTTCCTATTAGAACGCGGCTACCAAACGATGGCTACGACAAAAACAAATAAATCAACTTGACTCCAATTTAGTATTTATAGAGTTATATTTAAATGTAACATTTTCAATGTTCATTGACTGCTAAATTGTTGTTGTTCTACCTTCATAACTCTTCCTCGAATCTTCGCGGTTTACACTTTGGTCAATTTAAAAGTTAATTGATTGCAATAAGAGTTATTTTTTTATTGATGAAAAGAAGGAAATATATAAGTGATAATAACGTTCTTGATTGATATGAATTTTTTGAGTAAAATCAAAAATAGAATCATGAGATTTGCGTAAAATAAAAAATAGAATCATGAGAGTACATGTCTTAATTTGGAAATATTATATCAATCCAGAGATTCAAAAAGGATAGTATTCTTATCAAGATGTACTATTTGATCTATAGGTGGGAGTAGTTCATATAAAACTAATGAATCACATAAGGAAAAAAAAAAGAATCACCTAAACATTCTCTATATTATCTCTTTTACTTCTAGGGTTTTTTTTTTTTAATTTTTTATTATTATTGTTGTTTACAATTCTTTCGTACTATTCTTACTACATGGTCGATTTCCCGATAGGGAGTGGATTTGATTTATATCTTTATATTAGTTTTTTTTCTTTAATAATGTATCTTGTTTTAATACATTTGGAACTTCAGTTTCTCAAATTAAGTACAGTCCCACATTAATTAATTAAGTAGAAGATCATGAGTTTATAAGGAGGATAAACATCTTCATTGGTAGGGATGTCTTTCTGGAAAAACAAAACCATGAGCGCTTATGTGTCTAAAGAGGATAATATTATACCAATGTGACATTCTTCGAAAAATTTTGTTTCTTAGCAATCTTGTATCAGAACCATATTTTCCGAAAGACTTGTTTTTTCTCAACTATTCAACAATGGAAGAATGTCCGGTTTGAACATGTATGTCAACAAATAAACCGGAGGGAACGTTTTCTATAATTAGGGATTATGAAAGTCTCTTACTTCCAAATGGAAGAATATGAATATAAATGATGATGGTGAGTTGACGAGCTTGAAGGAAATGGCTCATTCAATAATTATGTCGTGTATTGCAGTTGACGTCATTGCTGAGGTTGCTGATGAAATAGAAACAGTTGGTTTGTTGTTCAAGCTTGAGATTTTGTACATGACGAAATCTTTAACCAAGAAGTTACTTCTTAGTAACGTTTATTCAACCTCTATATGACAACTCCTTAAAAATCATCTAGATAATCTAAGTACAATACTAATAGATATTCATAATATTAAAGTTTAGATAGGATGATGATGATTGTGCACATACTCTATTGGTTTGTTTAGTCCTATTCATGTGAGAATTATATATGGATTTGTACATTGTTAGTAAAGATACTGTCTCTAGAGGAAATGAAGAATGTTCTTCTTTCTAGAGAATATATTCACTGAATAATTAGGTATTACAGAAAAGTTTTCGAATGGATTAACAAAAACAAGAAGCAAAAGATGGGAAGACATGGAACGAAAAAGATAAATTAGAAGGCTGCCCCACATCCTAAACACAAGAAGTCAAAGAATTCAAGAGTCAATGACATCTTATCTAACTACAAGACAAAAGAACATTTGAAGTATGGTTGCCCTAGTAGTAACAGATTTGAATGCGACAAAAAAGAAGGTCACACAATTGTAGCAGAAGTTAATGGTAGCTCTAAAGAAGATTTGACCTTCGATAAAAGTGAACACACATATTCTAAAGATGTTGTGTACTTGAAGTGGTTTTCAACATACGTGTAGTTTGCTGGAAGGAATGTTTCTATGAAAACCAACAACTTTTAAAAGTGGAAGAAATTGAAGCTCACCTTTAAAAGTAGAAGCTAGGTCTGACATGCTATAATGATCAATATATGTTAGGATATTAGGTTACTGATGACCTAGTTTGGGTTATTTGATAATGTTTCCAAATAGTGTAGTATCTTGACAATCAAGATCACATAAGTGTGTTGCACTATTCACTACATGAGCAAAATATATGGCAACAGTACAAGTATATCAAGTCATGTTGTGGATATACCAGTTCATACAAGAGCTTGAATTCAAGTAATTACATTATATGATATTCTGAGGTAACTAGAATGTTATTCATCTTGGTTAGAACACTACATTTGTTTCAAAACTAAATATTTAGATATGAGGTTCATTGGATGAGAGATGAATTAAACGATGGATTATTTAGTCTTAGAAGATACATACTAATCATAATGGGTCTCATATGTTAGAATAAAAATCTATCAGGAGAGAAGCTTGAGTTTTTGGTTTCACTACTAGAATGACAAGTTCCTTCACATAGTGAATAAGTGTAGATTTGTTGGGTTTATTCCTCTTAATGGAGAAAGCCCACTCATAAAGGCCCATTGAGGCATTTTTGTAATGAATGGTAGCATTTATTTAGTTTTTACCAAGAGAACTATCAAGAGAAAGAACAATGGAGCATGGTGAAAAAGAAATAGAAAAGAAAAAAGTTTCGCCTAAGTTTAGTTTTTTAGTTTTTTTGAAGTCAATATGTGGTACGATTGAGCTCAAATCTTTTGAACGTGTTCTTGACACGAGATTCTTCATTGTGAACGATGAAGATAAGATTGAGATCTTTCTTTAGCTAAATTTCTGTGAGGGGATTTGGTTTCACAATTGGTTAGATTTTCTACTTATACTCTTAGTTTAATGTATTTTTTTTGTTTGTTATGGATATTTATCTTAAGATATTTGATATTTTTAGGAATAAACACACTTTCTATGGATCAATTATTCCTTCTCTTGTATTTCTGTATGAAAATCAGCAAGTAAAAATTATGTATATGGTAGATAAATCAAGTACAACAAACAATAATTTTAACGTGGAAAACCCTCCTCAATGTGAGAAGTAAAAAACTACAGACCGAAGTCAAATCTACACTATATACGATAATGAGCTACAACGAGTTCTCTCTAGTTACAACGAGAGACATACAACATATAATATCTCAAGATAAAGTATCTCGGCAACAAACGACACTAAACCAAATAGAATAAATAGAAATATCTCAGAAATTGTGGAATCGAAACGCCTTCTGGAATCTAGCTGTCGAAACCTCTGAATGTGATCTTCGTCGTTCAGATTGTAGACACTTGTATCAGTAACACACAGTCAAATCTCAGCTCGTTCCGACAGTTGGTTTTCTCGTAAACGCTAAAATTTCGAACTTGGGTGAAACTTTCTTCTCTCCTATTTTCTTTTCTCTCTCTACCATTTTTGTGCTATCACTGTGAATAGTGCACTTTTATTTGTTGTTGACCTTTTAAATACCGAAGCCCTAATGGGCTTAAATATGGGCTTTCTCCACAAATGTGAGTAAACCCAACAAATATTGTGTACCTCTAGTTGTAACTAGGAAGAACTTATTCTACTCTATTGTTGATTATAGTGAAAATTTGACTTCGGCCAATATTTTTTTACTCATCGCTTAGAGGATGTTTTCCAAAAGAAAATTGTGATTTGTTGTGCTTGATTTATCTACAATATTTTTATTGGGTGAATTTCGTTAGGATTACAAGAGGGAATAATTGGTCCAATTAACATAGTATTTCCTCCTAACAACAAATCTCGAGGAACGGAATAGTGGTGCCCATAAGCTCATGAGTGAAGCTCAAAGTTTTTGAGTTATAAAAAAAAAAATTTAACTTTACTTGAAATCTGTAGCGAATTAAACAAATATATTTGATGTAACCACACTTATTCTCATACTTGTATGACCCCCATAGGTTCAACAACTGTATACATATAGCTAGTCCAAATAATATCAAAAAATTTCATGTGACACTTTCTTGGTGAACATATGATCATCATGAATATCAGTAATGTCCAATTTCATCACCATCACTCTCTTTTCATTTCATACAAAGTGGTACCTCACATCTAATTGCTTAGTTACTTTATGATGGACTGTGCCTTGACAAGAAATATTGAACTCCGTAACACAATTGATTTATGCTTATTAATGAGGTAGACCAAGATTACTAATTAAATCTTTCAATTTTGTTAGAGTTTGTGCATAAAGGTTTAGTAGTTTGTAATAAAACAACATTTATTTTATTTTAAGCTGTAATTAATGATTTAAATTATTATCTAATTCACATTATCCAAACCTAATGCATTAATTAGTTCAAATGGTGTGAAATCCTAGGTTACTAAGATGAATACTTGGATAAGTATGTTGAACATATAAGAAGATCCTTATTTGGATAAATAACCTAAAGTATTGTATAGTAAATGAACCTAGTTTATATGCCTTTGTTCTAGTAACACTGTTGATACGACTTACATTTCCATTATTGCATACAAACCTGATCTTTGATGTTGATGTGGAGACACGCGGGAACGTGTATCTATACGAAGAGAGTTTCCATAAGATTGGTCCACAAGTATTTGAAAAGTCTAAGTAATTTTGTTATAAAATGGTATCAATATATGATCATATGCTTGTACCATTTTAATCTTTAGATAATAGGAAACTTCTTCCTGTGAAAATATCTTTTGATGTGCATGTCAGTGAGTCATTCACTCCTTCTGTTATTAGTATGTAAATTGATGAGTTGTTCCTTTAAATACCGACTTTAGGGCCTAAACAAAGAGAACCTGTCACTCATTAGTTCGAGAGGATATAGGCTTGTAGTAGGACCATAAAGAACTTGTTCTATAGTATAGAGAAGTCAATGACACTTAAAGAGCAAGATGGAGTAAAACGAACTTTTGACACAACTCTAATTACGAATAACTCATGAATGATCAATTAGCATATAACCGATTATATCCATAGACACAACTAATTTTACAATACATGAAAGTGCAACTCAAGCATTTAGTTGAATAGGGTTGTAGTTAATGAATAAGAATCAAATTCACGCTAAAAGTTCGATCAAATTACTCGAGTATCATTGCAACTTACAATCTGCAAGTCCATAGTTTCCCAAGGTTAGCTCATAAAGAACAGTAAGTTCATAGGTATAAAAAGATTAATTTGAATAGTTTAAACTAATTAACTAATATATTTGGCATATTAATTAGTTAATGATTTAGTTTAATGTATGAGATACATAAAATTAATTATTAATATATAGGATATATAAGTAAATTAAAATTTATGAATATATATTTGTTAAAAAGTATTATATATATATAATATACTTATTAACAATATTAATTGGACCAATATTTTAAAAATAAATTGTGTTAGATGTTTACTTTTAGACAAATAATTACAATTACAAGGTCTACAAATATTGAAATATATGCAAGAGTATTTATAAATTTTTAATTTAATTATTTAATATATTATTTAAATACAATAATGGGCATTACACATGAAGTTTTTAATTTGAATGGTTCTAAACTAATTAACTGTATGTTTTTAATTATACTTTTTTGCTTACGATGTTATTAAAATTTGTTATAATATTGTACTAATTAAATCTGTATTTTTTGGATTTCTACGTATTATTATACTTGCACAAATATTATACTAGTATTAAAAAAGTATTAATAAGGAAAACATACCTAATAAGAAGTTTTAATTGTATCTCAAATCTATTTACATAGTATTAGAGTAAATGTAGTATTATTTGATTTGTTTTATTCTGTTGAGTATAATCTTATATTGATCATATAATACAAGGTCGATTTGGTCCTATCTTTTGAAATATAAGAGCATTCATAACAATAATACATAACAAATACAATATTATCGAATAATATATAGTATTATGCATTCCGTGTCTAAACTTCGCTAAAAAAATTTATGAGTTACATAAGTTCGCTCTTAAGTCAGAATTTAAATACTAAGATAATAAACTATTATATAATTGAACCTTATTAGTATATGGTTATTTAATTATTCCACTATTTTTATACAATAATGGACAAATAATTACAATTTTATTTGTTCACCTGCAATCTAAATGAATTCTTAACCATGTATATTAAAAAAAACTATATATTGTTGGTCTGAAATGTACTATAATAATACTCTTGTATAATCCATTTGGTTAACTAAACATATTAGAGACGATAACACACGAAAATTTTGTCAAAATCAATTACATTACTAATTCACATGTTTGATCATTCTTATCGTATTAATCATTAATTTACTTTTTATTTTCATCATTTATCTATTTTCTTTTCTTTTTTTTTTTCTTCCTGCCATAGCCAATCATGTGTAAAATAAGTTCCTTGTCAAAATTATATAATACAAATTGTTGGTAATATAAATATCACAATATTATCAAGCAAGGATTTCTAAAAAAAAAATACTCTATCAAGGATGAAGTAATAGATTCGTTTTTAATGCAATTGTACTCCAACCCTATTATATAGTAACTACAACATAAAGAACTTATTTTACAACTCTATTAATAACAATAAATAGCATAATTAAAGTTTTGAAGATACTTAGGAAAAAATAGATCGTTTAGAAAAATGAAGAAATAAAGGAAGGTGAGAAAAATGAGGAGTGTCGAAAATAATAAAAATGCATAAGATATATATATATATATATATATTTTAGGAAAATTGAAGTAAATTATGGATAGTTAATTTTTTCTAATTTTAAGTTTAGTAAAAACTCCAGCTTATAATAATTAAACCCTTATTACTGTATTTAGTAATATTAACATTCTTTTATACACGGGGCCAGGCTGGTTTTCGAAAGAGAGAGAAAAAGAACGTTTTGAAATACGTTTTGTCTTTGAAAAGCATATGATGCAATAAGGGACGTAACAACTAGCTTGCATTAATCATATAATCACTTGGTAAGAAGGAAGCTTCAAGAAGTCATACCCTCCTATAGTACATTTTGGAACATAATTGATGTGACACCCTTGCATATGAAA
>JBBMEG010043637.1:0-18509 GCA_037832605.1 Cyclanthera cordifolia | reverse complement strand
TATATATATTGAAGATATTGCACAAATATGTCAAGTCTTTAATGACATGTTTGGATGAGTAAAGCACGATAATTTATTTTGAATTATTAAAAATGATGAATTATTTTAAATGATAAAAAAATAATTGTATTAATTCGCTTACATGTATATGCGTAAAGATAATTCGTAAAAAATTGGTTTATAATAGTTTCACAACACCCGAGTTAAATGAGGAGAGATGAAAGATAAATAACAAATATTCTTTAATTATATACAAATTATGAAAATTTTAAAGTTCAATGATACTGGCGAAAGTAGTCTTCAAAGAGAGTTTATTGATAGATGTTTGGGCTACCCATTTGGAGATTTTCGATGAGCTTAATTATTTAAAAGAAAAAAAAGATTGCCATTCAAAATCTAGAAAATCTTTAAACTTTCTGAAAATTTAGAGGTATAATTTTTGTAATCACGCTGCTTGATCAATATTTGCCACTTTTTTCTTAAAATTTTAGGGATATATATAAGTTTAGGTAAGTTATCTTTGCAAAATCTTATGTCAAATTTGGTTAACCCATACCAACCTTTCTGCCTGTCAATTGACTTTTTCTCTTAATATCCAATTTGTGAACTGTATAAATAAATTACCTTTACTAAAATCCTGCGGAAGCTGTTGGACGTAGATTTCACAAAGGAGTTAATTCGAGTATTTAAATAAGAAGTTATTTTGAGTGGTTAGAAATAATAATTACAATAAAGCTCATTTGGATTTAGATTTCTGTAGAATAGTTGCAGCAAATAGCTCGTTTGGGTATAGATTTATGTAAAGAAGGTATAGTAATTAGCTCGTTAAGATGTAGATCATTGAGCAATCCATGAACTTATGGAGATGTGAGATTGATTGACTTGTTGAAAGGCAATGTTATAATAAGCAGTAAAAAGATGCTCGCAACTCTTAGGGCATTCTTCTTCTTTTCGTTCAGGTGAAGATAATAATTCTTAACAGCTAGGAATAACTTCGTCATAAAATCGTCATTTGATAGGAAGACCACCTAGCCTCTAGATATCCCATAAGGTGATAGATAACTCTCTAGTCAAAGTATGAAGTGTGTTTGTTGCAGGAATAATATCAATGTTTCGATCATATGTGTACAACGAATTCATTATAGCTTCAACTATTCGAACTCATCTGAGTAGTTTTTCGTTTCTAAAAACTACAACTTCAAGCCATTCCCAATAAAAATGGTATATGCAAATTCTCCATGAATCTTTATCACAGGACTTCCCCAACGTACTTTATCATCCTCTATTATACGAGGACCAAGCATTGGCATGCAAAGGATCTTTGTTTGGTAATTGACTGTGAATAGGTGAATTTAAGAACCATGCTTTCAATGAAAGGTTTGAGTCTAAGTGTCTCTCTGTAGACCATCTAGATAAGATATTAGAACTTTCTAGCAGGTGGTTGGAATTCTCTAAAGTTGCTATATATCCCTCTTTCTACTGGCAGAATGATTTCATGTTCAATAGATTGTTCTTGATCTCTCAAAATCACTAAGCATTTTTTGTTCGGATCTGGATGCTAAAAAAAATACCATATTTGACAAGAAAGATAGGAGGATGCTCCTGAAAAAAATGAAAATATTAGAATAAAAGAAGTGAACGATGCTCAATCAAAAAAATCACAAAAAAAAAATCATAAGGTAAAAAAAAAGAGGGTATGGTGATCATCTCTACATATTCACAAGCTACCCTCCACACTGCAATGTAGGACTTAATACAGCAAGATTATTGTAGCAAAAATGTCATCACTTGAAAAAATTGGTGATCTCCGCATATTCACAAGCAACCCTCCACGCTGCAGTGTAGGACTTGATCTAGCAGCATACTTGTCACTGTTGGAGCAAAAATGTCATCATTATAAGAATTCGGTGATATCTGCATGTTCACAAGTACCCTCCAAACTGCGGCGAATGACTTGATCCAGCGGTAATATTGTCATTCTAGGAGCAAAAGTGTCTAGTGTTGTATGTTTGTAGTTGGTTCCACGGATAAAATGAAAATACAGTACACAAATGCGGGTAAAAAAAAAAAAAAAAAAAAAAAAAAGCTTGTGAGTCCTACACAATTTGGCAGGCCTAGTCATGACGGTGTTCAATTTTAGAACCGATCTTTCAACAAAAAAGAAAACACAGTACGTTTGCAGTTAGTTTCACAAATAACAGTAAACAGATGCGAGTGCCAAGAAAAAAAAGAAACTGACAGGTATGATGATGTTTCTGATCTTCAAAAAAAAATGATCAAACACATAGTGTCAACAGATACCAGTCAAATAAAAAAATGGCAGGCCTGGTAGTGAGGTTGTTTCAATTTAAGAAACTGATTTTTCAAAAAAAAAAAAAAAAAAAAAAAAACAGTCAGAGGGTAAATATGTAGCAAGTTCTGCAAATAAAAAAACAATTAAGTAAATAGATACTGGTAAAATATATATATATATATATATACCTTAATTTTGTATAGGTATGATGTTACTTTGTCTCCAATGATCTTAATCGTTAACCAAATTGTTCACTTTAAACGTTGATATCTGCATGCACAAGAAGTTATATTTAAAAAAAAAATGAAAAACAAAAAAATTGGAAGTTAGGAAGAACATACTAAATTGAAGGACCTACCGAGTCCAAGTAACGTTTGGAGGCGTCGCACCCCGTGGTGTCACCCGTTACAACGAGTAGGTTAGCCCGAGTGGGTTGGTCGTGGAGGTCAGGAGTCGACCGAGTCCAAGTAACGCATGAAGACACTGCACCCCGTGGCGTCCCCGGTTACAACGAGTACGCCAACCCGAGTGGGTTGGTCGTGGACATGAGGACTCGTAAAGGTTGACCGAGTCCAAAGTCGACCTCTGTGGAGGGCGGTCGAGTAGCCTGACCCTGGTGGGATGGTCGTGGAGGTTAGGACTTTCTTGTGGATAGGTCGACCAAGTCCAAAGTAGCACTAAGGGACACGGCACACCCGTGGCATCCTAGTGCTGCAACGAGAAGGCTGCACCCCTAAGGGGTCGGCCATGGAGGTGAGGACCTGCCAAGGTTGACCGAGTCCAAGTTACTCAAGAGTCAAAGTCGTTACACCTTCGAAGGGTAACGGTCAGGAGTTACGCCGGTATTCATACCCAGCTTAATGACGGACGTTTCTAACGACCGGTCATTATGTCGCCATAAGTGAGCTGCAGCGGTTACGATACCGGTTGCTATAAGAGTCAAGTCATTTCTCCCTTTCAAGGGGCGATTCCTAAGCTAAGTATTCTTAAGCTATTCCTAAGTTCCAGTTTTATTCTCCCTTTATCCATTTTTGACTTAGGCATCGGAGGCCCTGTGGCTCACACCACACCGATGTGTCCTAAAATTCGTCTTTTTTGTAGGCCTTTTTGTCGTCAGATAAACAAATTCACTGTGGATATCCGTTGACCATTTTTCGGCATCAACAATTGGTGCCTTCTGTGGGGACGAGATAGTGTTCTACCCTAAAAACGCTAAATATCCAAACCTTTTTCTTGCAAAAAATGTTGAATGCTGAGAATGGCCAGCACCATGATGTCGATGGAGAATCGGACGTCGAGCACGCTCCGAGGAGAATTGCCTCCAAAGGACATGACTTCGTTCACGTCGAAAACCACCCGGACCCTGAGGGTGCGGTAGCTGGGCAAGAACCGGAATGTGCTAATCCAAAGTTCACTGCTTTGGAAGAACGAGTGCAAGAAATGGCGGAGAATTTGAGTCGCTTGGTGGAGTTGCTTCGACAACCACCTCCGGCTCAAGTAGCTGATGCTGGGAACCAACAGGCACTGCAGGAGGCGGTGCAGCGACAGCCTGCCAAGAAAAAGGTTGTGGCAGAGAAAACAGCCACGTTGGTCCGGGACACAAAGGGAAAGCCCCAGCCATGGAGGCGCCGAAAAAGGCACATTCCCGGCACCAAAGACAGATCGAACGACTTCGACTGAGCGGTAACGACTAGAGGAAGGAACATTCGGTCCACCAAAGGATCGGATCCAAAATGGCTGAGTCTTCTCGGACGCAATCAGTCCGAAGTAGCCAGCCAAGGAGTACCACACAAGGATCGTCCACCCCCTGTCCTACAAAGGTTCCAAGTGCCCGTACGGCGGGATCAGACTTGAGAACAGATCTCAGGGAGGTGCTCAACCAACGCCAAAGAGAGGTGGAGGTTGATGGAGCCGGGGCAGAACCCTGGCTGGCCCAACTTCGTCTCCTCCAAGACCAGTTTGGAAACATGAAGAAGGCGCAGGACCAAGACGGACTGGACCTGGACATCTTGGTCGACCAGGTCGATCCCCCCTTCATTGACGAGATCATGGAGGAGTCCGTCCCATCCAAATTCAAGCTCCCTGCAATCAAGGAGTACGATGGGTATACAGATCCCGTCGAGCACCTGGACTCCTACCGGGCATGGATGGAGCTACATGGAGTCTGGGATGCGATCAATTGCCGAGCGTTCTCATTCACGCTTGCAAGACCAGCTCGAAGATGGTTCAGGCAGCTAAAGCGTAAGTCCATTGCTTCCTTTAGAGAGCTTTCCAAGGCATTCGTCACCCAATTCCTGGGAGGACGAGATCAGAAGAAGCCGGTCACACATTTGCTAACCGTGAGGCAAAGAAGTCATGAGACTCTTCAGGAGTACATTGCCCGCTTCAACAATGAGGCGTTGCAGATTGAAGGATACTCTGACAGTACAGCTCTCGCAGCAGTTGTAGCAGGAATCAGGGATGAGAAATTCCTATGGTCTTTGGGAAAAAGAGCTCCACTCACATATGTCGAGCTCCTAACCAGGGCACAAAAATACACGAGTGCCAGAGAACTAGTCAATTCTCGAGGAGGCACCGAAGGAAGGCACTCCATTCCAGAGCGCGAGAAGCCACTCAGCCATCGAGAGGTTGAGTACAAGGAGTTGCGAAAGTGAAGGGTGGAAGAACGTCCAGTAAAAAAAGAAAAAACCGAAAGACGGGGGTACCCCCAAGTCGGTTCGAGAGGTACACTCCAACGACGGTTCCCATTGAACATATCTTGATGGAGATTCAATATAAGGAGGAGCTAAAGTGGGCGAGCCGAATTAGGGCAGGATCCAACAAGAGAAATAAGGGCAAGTACTGCCTGTTTCACAGGGATCACGACCACGCTATCTCGGACTGCTACGACCTGAAAGAGTCCATAGAGTCCCTTATTTGCAGAGGTCGACTGGACAGGTACGTAGGCGAGGGTGGGAAGGTGGCCGAGTCACCAAGCAAGAAAAATGGAGATGACAAGTCACCCCCGCCGCCAGAGATCAGAACAATCATCAAAGGACCAGCTGGAGGGGAGTCCAACCAGAGACGGAAGGGTAACGTGAGGCACGCTAGGAGCGCACTAAGGAGTGAAGAAGTGCGCATAATGGAAGCGGTGGATGAAAAACTTGCCTTCACCGCCGCATAGGCTGCCGTGTTGCACCAGCCGCACAACGACGCCCTAGTGGTATCCCTAACCATATCTAACATCCGCGTTAGAAGGATCCTCATCGATGGAGGCAGTTCAGCAGATGTGTTGTCACTGAAAGCATATGAGGCCATGAAGTTGGGAAGGGAGAGGCTCAAGCCGAGCTAGACACCTTTAGTCGGATTTGGTGGGAGCACTTTAATCCCTGAGGGGTCGGTTGAACTCCTAATGACTTTCGGCGAAGGAGACAATGTCATTTTGCACTTCGTCAATTTTTTGGTGGTCAATGACAACTCCGCCTACAATGCAATACTGGGAAGACCTACCATTCATGGACTGAGAGCGGTGGCGTCAACCTACCACCAGGTGTTAAAATTCCCTACTCCTATGGGGGTGGGGCAAATCAAAGGAGAGTAGTTATTCTCGAGGGAATGCTATCACACAGCCCTAAAGGGTGTGATGCAAAGTCCCTAAAAGCAAAAGGCTGTAAAAAAGGGACCGATTCCAGGTGAGGCTGTTTGAGGAACAGCATCTGTGGGGTACAAGTTGAGCATATACTTAGGTCCCAAAAGCGCCAAGGTCGATGTCTTGGCAAAGTCAGAGGCCGCCAGCGAAGCTAAGGCGGACAAGACCGTGCTGGTAAAAGATCCTAGATGAGTCTGCATCCTTGCCAAGCTGTTGCACGGATTGACAAAGCAACACCAATTTCACTTTCAACAGTCAAATCCTCCATCTTTGAGGGTGCTTAAACACTTGAAAAAGTACTTTCGATAGGTTGTAATTCAAGTTGTTGATGAATAATAAGTTATGTTTTTTCTCATTCTATCCACTCTTATCTTAATTTAAGTATATTGATATCATTTTCATAAACTTAAATTGGGGGTATATGAGATAGAAAAGAAAAAGCAGTAAAAAGTTCATCGTTTCATTCAAATAAAAGTTCCTGGGTTACAACTTAGGCGAAAAAAATAAAGTGCTACAAGATAAAAAGTGCTACAAGGCAAAAAGACTGCAAGGTAAAAGTCATTAAGGCCCTCAGATCGAGCTGGGCTTGCTAGAAGACGGTCGAATAGGTCCGGCTAGGGCAGGTGTTGTACTAGCTAGAAAGGCCTGGCTTCTGTCAGGCACGCCCTGAAAGATGCGAGAATCGTAGCAGGCGGCCTGAGCTGGATCACTAGGAAGTCCAGACTCGAAGGGTGGTAGGGAAGGGTCGACGACTCTTTCTGCGGTGCTGGAACAGAGTGACCGAAAGAGAGGAAGAAGGTTGTCATAGCTAACACCCTCTTGGATTCGGTCCAACGCCCAGTCAATGGCAGCCTCGTCGGCCTTGTTTTCCAGAATCACGAAGGCAGGAGAACCTTTCACAAGGTTAGCCAAGTAGGCGGCATTCTTGAGCTTCCCTTCTACAGAAGCCAACTCTCGTCGCAGGCGAGCGATCGTAACCAAGTCATCTTGACGAGCGCGGGCAGCTAGATTCCGGGTTGTTTCGGCAAAGCTGCATGAGGCGGGTAAGGCAGCCTCGGCGACTCGCTGAGCTTCTCGAGCCTGCGTCAGTTCCCACTCGAGCTTGTTAGTATTGGTAGACAAGGAAAAGCGAGTGTAACGCAAGTCCTCCGAGAGATGACGAGAAGCTGAAGCAAAGTGCAGGAATGCCTGCAAAAACAGAAGCCAAAAATACAAGTTAGTATATGTATTCAAAATCAAAGGATAGCTGAAAAAAGAGGAGTCGTTATACCTCCTGCTTCAGATGAGCTCCCTTTTCCAGGACCTGCGAGGCATCTCCTAGGAAAAAAGTAGCTGAGGAAGACTCCACTTCACTCCACAAGTTAGAAGCTAAAGTTTTTTCCTCCTACGAGTCCAAGGTGGGGCAGTGCAGCCCTAGCAGAAGATAGGACTCGAATCCAGGGGGAAGGCCGTGTAATGGTGTTCGAGGCTTACATGAGTCGACCCGAGCCGGGGAAGGAAGGTGGTCAAAACCAAGGTCAGGACCGTCGAACTCCGGGTCCGACCCCACTTCTAAGTCCTCTGGAATTTCGGGGAAATGAAGGTCTTCGTCATCACCAGGCGGGAGAGAGTAACCCTTCGAAGTAAGGTCCACCGTATCATCGGTGGAAGGACTGGCAGGGGGCGAGACCTTTGACGCGTCACTGCGTCAAAGGCACGCCTCAGCGAAGGCTCGTATTCCATGGCGACTGAACACGGTAAAAGGTGTTAGTTCATACTTCCAGCAGTCGAAGCATGCAAAGTGAAAGGAAAAAGTAAGTTGCATACCTGGAACAGACCCCTCCTGCGGGATGGCGGACTCTAAGTTAGAATCGACTGGAGTAGTTAAAGCTGGAAGAAGGTGATACCGGGCCAGCAAGTGACCTCCTCGGGGAGGGACATCACAGACTCATAAAATTTCAGTACCCGGGAGCGGGGATTAAGTTTCCTGTGCACTATAAACAAACAGTTAGTACAGTGCCAAAAGATAGATAAAGTCAAGGTGAAAGTAAGCGTACCATATGTCCCGAAGACAGTGGGAGTGGCCAGCGAGGCATCGGCGCCTGGAGCTGCCCAAGGTCCTCAAGCGAAGAACCAGCGCTCTTTCCACCCCTTCTGAAAGTTGAGGCACCCCACCAAAGGAGAAAATTTGCTTCTGAGGGTTAGATAGCAGCCCATAGTGACTTCGGGATGCTGGCAAAAGCGGTAAAGCGAGAGAAAGTCTCTGGCACTAAAGGGACCTTGGAAGCCAGTGTGCACCCAAAGGCTATGAACACCGAAGTTCTAGGCATTGGGAGCCAGTTGTGCTGGGGTCAGCCCTGCCATACCTAAGAACTCGTGAAGAGGCGGTATGAGGGGAAGTCGAACTCCTCGGTCGAACATAGTGGTGTAGAGGGCCACCTCGCCCGGAGGAGGATGAGCGTACGTCTCCGACGCCAGAGGAAGCCGAAGAGTGATTTCGGTCGGGATAAGGAATTGGGTCCTAAGGTGGTCTAAATCCTCCTAGGTCAAAATGGACGCTGCCATTTGAGACCCTGATCCCACCACCAAAGTTCTTCGCTGAGTCCTCTTAAGTGAGGAGGAAGCCCGAAGGTAAAGGGATTCGGTCTCGTAGTCAGACAAAGGATCCATGACGGTCAAAGTAAGAAGTACCCTACGAAATTCAAAAAGGGTGAAAAAGGCGAGACTTTTTCAAAAAGTGTCTAAGTAACCTAAAGGTTCCAAAAATGGTGAAAAAGGCGAGACTTTTTATTAAAGTGCCTAAGTAGCCTAAAAATTTCCAAAGTAAGTTAAACGGGCAAAACTTTCTAAAAAGTGCCTAAGTAGCCTAAGAATTCGGAAAAAGTACTCTAAAAGGGCGAATCTTTGATAAAAGAGCCTAGGTAATCCTAAAATTAGGACATACACGTATAACGGACAAAAATCTAAAAAAGTGCCTAAGTAAGGGTGAAATTTTCGAAAATATGTCTAACCATTAATGTAAAGTCGGAAAAGGGATGGTACGTACCGAAGAAAATAAGGCGTGACGGATGCTTTCCAAAGTCCAAAACGCAAAAAAAGTCTCCCCCACGCTTTGAAAAAATCGAAAATACTAGCCCAGCGAACGACAATTTTCGGCCAAGTAGGGTGAAAAGGGGTGTAGTTTTGACAAGGAGTTTTTATGGAAAAGTTAGGTTATGGAAAATCTCAAAATGATAAATATTTTCCTAAAAAAGAGAAGTGATTTTTCATTAGAAAAGAATATTATTTTGGAAAAGATATTCTTAGAAATAAGAATATGGTCATTTTAATATAATTATTCAGAATGAATATTTTCCTAACCTCGAAACTTTATTTGTTGAAATATTATTTAGGAAAAGATATTCTTGAAAGAGAATACGGCCTAAAGTGATTTTCAAATAATATTCTCGTAAAAAGGTAACTTTGGAGCGTCCAAAAGTTCAAAGAAAACAAGAACCTAAACTACTCTTCACAATCTGGCAACCTCAGAAATGAAGAGTGGGGGTAATATTATAACCTAAAAATATCCCGAAAGACTCGGAAGAGGTCGAGACCCGCACAAAGAACAAAGAAGCCAACGTCGGCTATAGGTCGGCCAAATGCAGGTCTCGACCCCCAGGTGGTCCGCCACGCCATTGTCGACCCCCAGTCGTCGGCCAACTCCATTGTCGACCCCCCGGAGGTCGGCCACGCATGTGCCAACCCCCTGGTGGTCGGCCAACTCCATTGTCGACCCCCCGGGGGTTGGCCACGCCAGCGCCAATCCCCCAGGGGTCGGCCAAAGCCTTTGCCGGCCTCCCCCAGTACCGACCCCCGAGGGTCGGCCAACTCCATTGCCAACCCCCCGGGGGTCGGCCTCACCACTCTTGGCCTCCCGAGGATCGGCCAACTCCTTTAGCGACCCCCCGGGGGTCGGCCTTGCCACTTCCGACTCCTCGAGAGTCGGCCAAATGGAGGTCATAACCCTTTGGGGGTCGACCGAGTCCATGCCGTCCCTCCGGGGATCGGCCAAGCAAGTCCGACTCCCCGGAGGTCGGCCAAGGAAGGCCAGGACCCCTCGGGGTCGGCCCTTGCAGCCTCACCCTCCTTGGATTGGCCTTGGAGGTTAGGACTCCCCCTAGAGTCGGGACCAAGCCCAAGTAACGTTTGGAGGCGCCGCACCCCGTGGCGTTTACTTGTTACAACGAGTAGGCCAGCCCGAGTGGGTTGGCCGTGGAGGTTAGAACTCTCATGTGGATGAGTCGACCGAGTCCAAGTAACATTTGGAGGCATCACACCCTATGGCATCACCCGTTACAACGAGTAGGTCAGTCCGAGTGGATTGGTCGTGGAGGTCAGGATTCTCCCCCAGGAGTCGACCGAGTCCAAGTGACGCAGGAGAACGGTGCACCCCGTGGCATCCTCGGTTACAACTAGTAGGCCAACCCGAGTGGGTCGGTCGTGGAGGTGAGGACCCGTAAGGGTTGACTGAGTCCAAAGTCGACCTCTGAGGAGGGCGGTCGAGTAGGCTGACCCGAGTGGGTTGGTCGTGGAGGTTAGGACTTTCCTGTGGATAAGTCGACCAAGTCCAAAGTAGCACTAAGGGACGCTGCACGCTCGTGGCATCCTAATGCTGCAACAAGAAGGCTGCACCCCTAAGGGGTCAACCGTGGAGGTGAGGACCTGCCAAGGTTGACCGAGTCCAAGTAACTCCGGAGTCAAAGCCGTTACACCTCCAAAGGGTAACGGTCAGGAGTTACGCAAGTATTCATACCCAGCTTGATGACAGACGTTTCTAACGACCAACCATTATGTCGCTATAACTGAGCTGCAGCGGTTACGATACCAGTTGCTATAAGAGTCAAGTCATTTCTCACTTTCAAAGGGGCGATTCCTAAGCTATGTATTCTTAAGCTATTCCTAAGTTCCAGTTTTATTCTCCCTAAATCCATTTCTGATTTAGGCATCGGAGGTCCTGTGGCTCACACCACACCGGTGTGTCCTAAAATTCGTCTTTTTTGCAGGCCTTTTCGTCTCGGATAAACAAATTCACTGTGGATATCTGTTGACCCTTTTTCGGCATCAACATTTCTACTGGCTCTTATATACGTTATTGGTGGGTTTTTATCCAACTTTTAACTTTGATAGCTTTCAACCTAATCAATAATAAAGAAACGGTACAACCAATTAGCGATAACAAAGTTAGGTGAGATGTGAAAGAAGAAAATAAACTAAGTGACTGAAAATATTGCCCTTAAAAATATTAGTAATTATGGTTTAATTGAATCCTTACCAACCAATCCTATAAAGAAACACTCGGTCAATGTTGGAAGTCTTCAAACCTACAAATAATGTGATAGGATCCAAAGTAGGTAGTTACATAGCAACTACTTGGTTAGGGGGTTAGTTGGTTAGATGGTTAGTTTGTTAACCACTCTAGCCTATATAATGTAACCTTCTTCCACATAAATAAATATACAAATTGATCATTGACTCTTATGAGTGAGGGACCATTGGTAGATACTATCAATTGGTATCAGAGCGAGTTCGATTCGGGAATGGTCGGGAAGATAGATACCCAAATTGTGTCACTGGAAGAGAATATTGCGGATTTGATCGAGAGGCAGCAAGCATTGGAGGAGCAATTGAAGAAACAATTTATCGAGATGGACGCCAAACAGCAAGCAGTCGTGGTCATTTCGAGAAGAGGTGAAGGCGTTGCTTGCGGCGAAGTCGGCGGGAGAGGAATCTGGTGTGGAGGAAAATACGAAGGGAAAAAAACCCTCCAAACCAGATCTTGGAGGTCTCTTGGCGACTGAACCGATTCTTGGGCCGGGTTTTGGGGAAATTAGGTCGCGGCCGGTCTTTTTGCAGGGCAGTGGATCCGATCGAGGTCGAGAAGGGCTGGGAGATGTGCGAGAAGATGAGCCGTGGAGCGATTCGTGGCGATTGAACCGCGAATGTGGGTGCGATTCTGGAACAGAAGCTGTGCGAGAAGATCGGCGTGATTGGCATAGACGCGAAGAGTTCCACGAGGAAGGAACGAAGTCGCGCGAGGAGAGCGGCGCAATTGGGGCGAGGGGCGAGGGGCGACGACGCGATCGCGAAGAGATGCGTGATCCAGGGGAGGAGTTTGCACGAGGCGAGCGGCACGATTGGCAGAATGGGCGATGATGTGATTATGGGCGCGATGGAAGACATGGGGTGAGCGGCACGATTGACGCGACGAAGCAGGTCCGCGAGGCGACTGAACGCACTGTAAGTGGGGCGCTGCAAGGCCATCTGTGACACACCGCAGTGGCTGGGAAAACGCTGCGTAGCGGACGAATCCAACATCTGGACAGAATGCCGCGGGTAAGGATTTTCCATTGTTTGACATGAGACTTCAGAAACTTGAAGTACCGATTTTTAAAGGCCTTGAGGAGGAGGACCCGGTGGGCTGGTTGCACCGTGTTGAACGATATTTTTGGATGAATAGGCTGACTGAAGATGATAAATTGGATGCGGCCGTAATGTGTCTTGAAGGCGAAGCTTTGGAATGGCACCAATACGAGGAGGACCGAGCTCCGATTAATTCATGGGCTGAATTTCGAGGGTTGCTGTTGGAGCATTTCCAATCATCGGTTAAAGCTAACCGTTATGCCCTGCTAATGAGTCTACAACAAACGGGATCCGTAAAGGAGTATCGGCGATTGTTTGAGCGTTATGCCAAAGAAATGAGGGATGTCACTGACGAAGTGTTAGAGGGAAAATTTGAAAGCGGATTGAAAATGGAGATTCAAAGCGAAATGCGAAAGTTAAGGCCCATAGGAATCAAAGATAAAATGAATATGGCGCAATTGATTGAGGATGACTTAGCGGTGCAAGCTAGGAGAAGGGGAATTTCGACCAGTATGGGTCGATCAAGTGTTGGAAATACTGTGCCTGGTCTGAGTAACTCAGGAGGACCAAATTCACGATCCTTTACATTCACTCCGAATAAGGTGGGAGCGAGCTCATCCAACGTGCCTAATGCAGTAACGACAGGTACGCCAACTCCATTTAAGCGACTAACTGACAGCGAGATACGCAATAGGAGGGATAAGGGTTTATGTTTTCGCTGTGACGAGAAATTCTTCAAGGCCACCGATGTAAGAGGAAAGAATTATGAACCTTGCTGGTTCTGATAGTCCGGGATGACGCCCTAGGGGCCGAATCAGAGGAAATGACTGTCTCGCCAGATGAGTCCTTTGAATTACAGGAGGAAGGCCAGGATAGTGAACGGGAGATGACATCGTTATCATTGAATTCATTGATGAGACTTAGTTCCCCAAAGACATTGAAGATTACGGGCACGATAAAAGGTATGGAGGTGGTGGTTCTCATTGATAGTGGTGCTACTCATAATTTCATTTTAGATGTGGTAGTAGCCAAATTGCAGTTGCCTGTTGAAGCCTCAGATGACTATGGAATTATTTTGGGCACGGGAGACTCGGTACGTGCTACTGGCGTGTGTAAAAAAGTAGAGCTACGATTAGCAGAATTGAAGATCATCAACGATTTCCTGCCGTTATCGCTCGGTAGTGCAGATGTCATCTTAGGATTGGCTTGGCTAGCAACTTTGGGAAAGGTAGAATTTAATTACCGTTATCTGAAAATGCGTTTTGCAATTGGATCGTGGAATGTAGAGCTACATGGGTATCCAAAGTTGGTCAAAGCTCAAGTTTCATTGAACCATGATGAAATCCTTAAGACTGGAGGATCAAAGATTGTTAATCGAGCTGAATAGATTGGAATCAGTCGACGTTCCACGTAAGGAAACAGGAGCACAACCCGACCTGTATCAGGTACCGAATGCATTACATTCATTGATAAAACAATATACTACTGTTTTTTAATCTTTAGCAGAGTTGCCACCTCAGTGAAACTGTGATCATGCGATCGAACTATACGCGGGAAAAGAGCCAATTAGTGTGAGGCCATACAAGTACCCACAACATCAAAAAAATGAAATTGAAAAGTTAGTGCAAGAAATGCTATTAGCAGGAATTGTGCGGCCTAGCACGAGTTCGTTCTCAAGCCCAGTTCTGTTGGTTCGTAAAAAAGACGGCAGCTGGAGATTATGTATAGACTACAGAGCGTTGAATCTGGCGAAAGTACCAGATAAATACCCAATTCCGTTGGTTGATGAATTACTCGATGAATTATACGGAGCAGTGGTTTTTTTCAAAGATGGATTTGAAGGCAGGGCATCACCAGATTCGAGTGAAATCGTCGGATATTCACAAAACAGCCTTTCGGACTCACGAAGGGCATTACGAGTTTGTGGTCATGCCATTTGGCCTGAGGAACGCTCCGACCACATTTCAATCAGTGATGAATGAAATATTGAGACCTTATCTGAGAAAATTTGCACTAGTCTTCTTTGATGACATCTTGGTTTATAGTGTATCAATGGAAGAACATGTGGAACATCTCGCGTTAGTCTTTAAAGTATTACACACTCATGCGTTCGTGGCCAATGCGAAGAAGTGCCAATTCGAGTTAAACCACATCGATAATTTGGGCCATTTTATCTTAGTCGAAGGGGTGTCTGCAGATCCTACTAAAATAGAGGTTATGCATAATTGGCCTAGCCCAACGAATATCAAAGAACTACACGGATTTCTTGGGCTGACAGGTTACTATAGACGCTTTGTGGCAAATTATGGCACCCTTGCATTTCCACTAACACAGCTGCTGAAAAACGGGAAGTTTGAGTGGGGAATAGAGGCCGAAGAAAGCTTCCAAAGGCTAAAGGTTGCCATGAGTAGTGTACCAGTACTTCGATTGCCAGACTTTACACAATCGTTCGTAGTGAAGACAGACGCCTCTGGCATTGGCGTGGGCGTGGTATTGATACAGCAAGAGCAACCAATAGCTTATTTTAGTAGGGCGTTACCCATAACTCACCGCCTCAAGCCAGTATACTAGCGCGAGTTGATGGCCATAGTATTCGCGGTTCAGCGGTGGCGGGCATACTTTTTGGGCCAACACTTTATAGTTCGAACTAATCAGAAAATCCTTAAGTTCTTTTTGGAACAAAAAGTGATTGACGGGGAGTATCAAAGATGGATTTCGAAACTCATGACATATGATTTCAACATTGAATACAAAAAACAGTTAGAAAACACTGTAGCAAATGCCTTATCCAGGTTACCAATAGCATGTGAATTCGGGCTATTGAGCCGGGTAACAGGATTAAACACAAACGTGTTGGTACAACAAGTGAAGAATGACCCAAAATTGTTGGGAATATATACAGCGCTGTTAGCGGGCGAGCCATCCCTAAAAGGGTATACAGTAACAAATGAGGTATTATGTTACCGAGGAAGAATAGTGCTGCCACCCAATTCACCCACTATACCATTATTACTATTAGAGTTCCATGCAGGACCTATAGGGGGGGCATTATGGAGCACTAAAAAAATATCAACGGCTAGCCAAGGAAGTTTATTGGCCAGGAATGAAAGCTCGGGTGAGAACGTTTGTAGCTGAATGCGAAGTGTGTATACAAGCAAACCATCTGTCATTAGCCCCAGCAGGACTACTTCAGCCCCTGCCAGTACCAGAAAGAATATGGGAGGACATCTCGATGGATTTTATTGAAGGCCTACCAAGGTCAGACGGGGTTGACACCATTTTTGTAGTGGTCGGTCGATTATCCAAATATGCTCATTTCATCATGATCCGACATCCGTATACATCCTTGTCGATGGCACAAGTGTTTATTAAAGAAGTGGTTCGATTACATGGAATACCGAAGAGCATTGTGTCGGATAGAGACAAAGTTTTCACCAGTATGTTATGGGAAGAGTTATTCAAAGCATTCGGGACAAAGTTACGTCGTAGCACCACCTATCACCCACAAACAGATGGGCAAACAGAAGTGGTAAACCGTTGCTTGGAATCGTACTTACGTTGTTTTGTGATGACCCAACCAAGATTATGGAGTCGATGGATTCCGTGGGAAGAGTATATTTACAACACATCGTTCCACTCAGTGACGGGGATGACTCCTTTTGAAATAGTCTATGGGCGTGCAGCTCCACCGATATTAAGCTATGAAGGAGGAAAGAGTCAGTGGGCAACTGTAGACTCACTTCTGCAAGACCGAGACAAGATGCTAGAAACACTTAAAGAGACATTGCGCCGGGCCCAACAATCAATGAAAAACAGTGCAGATACAAATCGGCGAGACGTGCGGTATGAGGTAGGGGATCTGGTATATGTTAAACTGAGATCGTATTGCCAATCATCATTAGCGAAGTTTAAACACCCCAAGTTAGCACCACGCTTCATCGGACAATACCGGGTTGTAGCATGAGTGCAGGTGGCATATCGCCTGGACCTACCCGAGACGGTCAGAATACACCCCATCTTTCACATTTCGGTACTCCAAAAAGCAATGGGAACTTCTGTAATGGTACTATCAAATCCGTCATCAGTAAGGGAAGACTTACGGATGGAAATCAAACCGGCAGCGGTAGTTGGCATACGAGAAACAATAGAAAAAGGCAAGACTCGTGAGGTGCTAGTACAATGGGAAGGCTGCGAACCTGAGGAGGCAACGTGGGAAGAGGCGGACATCATCAAAACGCAATTTCCAGATTTCCACCTTGAGGATAAGGTGGCACGGTGGGGAACGGGTATAGAGGAGAACCGGAAACCATTACTCGTTTACACTAGGAGGAATACGAAAAGCTCAGGAATGTAAAGAACATTTGTGTTCTGAGGACAAGGTGCTTTAAAAGGGGAAGGTAATTGATAGGATCTAAAGAAGGTAGTTACATAGCAACTACTTGGTTAGGAGGTTAGTTTGTTAACCACTCTAGCCTATATAATGTAACCTTCTTTCACATAAATGAATATACAAATTGATCATTGACTCTTATGAGTGAGGGACCATTGGTAGATATTATCATAATGTCATCCAAATTGAGGAACAAGCCAAAACTAACTCTGAAAAAAAAAAGTTGGAAGAAAAAATATTAGCATGTGCTTATAAACGAAAAGTGATAATAACTAATCATAAGACTCCATCCAAAGTGTAGGTATAGGGAGCATTCATAGAAGAAAGGGATAGAGACGAAGGATTCTTGGTTCTAATGAAACCATATCATAAACAATTAGAAAAAGCAACGAAATAGGGTCAGCCAGAGAAACTATGAAGAACATTCCCTCTTAATTTAAGCATCATAAAAATAGCAATATTCCCTCCATCCACATGGTTTTTAATTAAGCAAGAAAGTCCTTAAGCTTTTGATAGATACTTGGCAAGATTTCTACACATAAGAAAGGTAAAAGTTTTCTATAAACAACTTCTTCAAAATAAAGCTTTGACAGAAGGAGAAAGATGCAAAAACTCATACATCCAAACAACCTTCTTCAATACTAAATCATATTATCTCACACCTGCATATATTCTTGTGTTTAATGGATAGAAACTTCCTCATAGCAACGTTTGATCGTCTATAGATACCTACCAACTATTGCTCTACTTGTAAACAAGTTGTGCACAATATCATCTAGCTTTAGCAAAAAATCTAGATACCTAAAAAAATATACTTAATAGTAACAAATGAACTTCAGCCATCTGCATTATATACAAATCAAAGAAATATTTTTTATTAAAAATCAGAAAATCCAAATTGTGAACATAAAGTTGTAGTCAAAATAAAAACCAAGAGTGCAGACAGAAAACCAGGCTTAAACTAAAAATGTCTCTAATGATTAACATATACAACTCTTCCAAAATTGGAAATCATATCATAAAAGAAATCATGATTAAACTCTATGAACTTTTTATGATATTAAGCATTCAGGGGAAGAATCAAACTCAAGTTATTAAACGTCCAAGAATTTGATAGTACTTTTGTTAGCTATAACAAATACTATAAAAAACTACAAAAAGATAGCTTATTTATCTTGCTGCTATGGTAATCTAATATAACATAACTTATTTATCTTCAATAAACCTATTTGAAGGTCAAAACCTTAAAAAATAATAAGAAACAAAAGAACGCATGAGATTCAAGAAAGAAGAATCAGAAAAACTAACTTGCACGTTTATACCGTCTTCAACAACCTATAAGTGATCTTTGACCATAGCCAAGATACTTAATAAGCTTCTTCATTAGGTTTGTCAGCCTAGCAAGCAACCAAGCATAAATGGATGCACGTGTTTAGTAGCTCTCTCTAAACTTACATTTGTATAAACATCACCTCTTAAAGAATCTTTCACTTGTAGGTAGTTAGTGAACATACTTTATATCTTGCAAGAAGTTCACTTCACAATAAGCTGCTAAACTTGAGGATCACTATTTTTCAAGGAAAGCATTTTTTATATCTTGCAAGAAAATATAAACGATTTCAAGACTTCAATTTGGTGTAAATATTAAATGTTATAACCTAAAAATATCTCGAAAGACTCGGAAGAGGTTGGGACCCGCACGAAGAACAAGGAAGCCAACGCCGACCCCCCGGGGTCGGCCAAGCCCATTACCGACCCCCCATGGGCCGGCCAACACCTTTGCCGACCCCCCGGGGGTCGGCCATCACCTTTGCCGACCC